>CACRXK020001805.1:1599-49560 GCA_902702795.2 Paramuricea clavata
ATGGATTCTTCGTTCTCATAAATAACTCGCAATAAATATATTTTTACCATATATTTTGTTTCTTCTTTCTTAACTCATTAACTGGCAAGCTGTTACAATGTTACCACCCCCTAAACTGGCAAGCAATATGGCAAATTCATGATTGAATTCCAAGCTTTCACCAAAATGGCAATATCTCAGAAACATAATGATTTTTGAGACGTTCTCTGGTTGAAGATTTTTTATTTACGAGCTTTCGGTTGCCAGACTGCAGCCTTCAACGGGTAGTTATAAAATACAGTGATTACAGACGACTATACGGTTTACAATTACAGATCGAAGCATACGCCTACGCTACGCCTACACTGTAAATTTACGGTTAACAAATTACAGTGACAAACAGATAAGTGGAAGTGATAGTTCCGCCTATATATACTCTGATAAAAATTGTTCTATTTCTTTAATAAAAAACGGTATTGTTCCGGTAAATGTTTGGAATTATTGTCTGCGTTAGCTGTGAGCGCGGTGTGCCAAGATTCCAATGTAGCTCTGTGGCGGTAGTTTGCCTTGTCGATTATCTTGCCATTGTCAAAATCAATTTTATGGTCATAAGACCAGGCATGATTCGCAATATTTGAACCCGCTTTTTGTTTCTCGACATTCTTCACATGTTCTTTTTTCTGTGTGATAAACGCTCTACCCGTCTCACCGATGTAGCTCCACGAAGAATCGGCGCAATTTATTCGATAGATCACATTTGTTTGTTCTTCGGATGGTGGTCTGTCTTTCGGTGAAGGGAGCATTTGTTCAAGTGTGTGTATAGGTTTCGTTGTTGTTTGGATGTTATAAGGCTTGAGGAGGCGTTTGAGAGGTTCTGTTAGGCCTTTGATGTATGGCAAAACCGCGTAACCAACTTTCGTGCTGGGATCAACTCTTTCAAAAAACTCTCGAACAAGTTCTTCAGGTGAAGGTGTTTTTTGTTGTCTCAAAGCTCGTTTCTTTTCCACTTCTGCCAGGAACTTCTGTGGGTATCCATTAGCCGTCAACGCTTTAATTACATGCTCACGTTCTTGTTGTTTGCCTTCGATTGAGTTAGGAAGTGTTGCTGCCCGGTGTAAGAGGGTTTGTGCTGTGCTAATTTTATGTTGTTTATCGTGATGTGAATTAAAATCTAAGTACTTGTCAGTGTGCGTAGGCTTACGGTAGACATTAGTGATGAGCGTCCCGTTGTTTCGAGAAACTAAAATGTCTAAGAATGAAAGTCGTCCGTCTTGTTCATGTTCTGTAGTAAAATTTATGTCTGGGTCAATAGAGTTCAGTAAATTATGAAAGGAATGTAATGCATGTTTTTTAATGATCGAGAAAACATCATCAACATATCGAAACCATTTCTTAGGTGGTATAATTGCTTGAGACAGAGCGAGTTCTTCAATAACCTCTAAACAGAGGTTTGCCACAATAGGGCTTACAGGACTGCCCATAGCACAACCATGGATTTGTTTGTAGGTCTGCCTGTTGTAGTTAAAAAAGCTGTTAGACAGTATGAAACGTAGAAGCTTAATAATGTCATCAATAGTTAGGTTTGTTCGTTGTTGTAAGGTAGTATCTTTGAGTAGTTTGTTGCGAATGTGTTCGCATGTTTTTTCGACAGGGATAGCAGTAAACAGAGAAACAACGTCAAAGGAAATCATAATTTCATCGTCTTCAATGTTGATGTTGGATAGCCTATGTGCAAAGTCAGTCGAGTTGGTAACAGAATAGCCGTTGTTGTTTTGTAAAGGTGCCAAAATATCTGCTAGATATTTAGATGTGTTATATAGTGCTGTGTTCCTACATGTTACTATAGGGCGAAGTGGATTGTTGGGCTTGTGATGTTTGACAGAACCCCGGATGGCTGGTGGAATGCCATTACTTGAGTGTAGTTTTTTGTAGGTGCGTTCATCAAGCTTATGTTGTTGTTTTAATTGTAGTAATTGTGAATTTAACTCGCGTTCGATCTTTTTGAAAGGAGGTTTTGCGACTTTTTCGTAGGTGTTTTGGTCACTGAGCAATTCTTGCATCTTCTCGTCGTAGTCTATTTTATCCATGACCACAAAACAGTTGCCTTTGTCGGCTTTCATCACAACATGTGTCTTATCTTTCTTCAGTCCGTAGAGTGCTTTGCGTTCATTAACCGTAGTGTTTTTGTGTTGGGGAAGATCAGTTCGTCGTATTAAATTAGCTGCTGATGTTCTGACGGCGTCTTTGGATTCCTCAGATAGGTTGGTGATGGCAGCTTCGATCTCGGCTACTAAATCTTTGGTGGGTACTTGAAGCGGTGTTGGGGCAAACTTGGGGCCTTTATTTAAGATGGCACGTTCATCGGAAGAAAGCGGCTTCTTGGAAAGGTTGATAACCCATTTGGATGAATCAATAGTGTGACCGGCCGGTGTGGATTCTTTGCTTAGGTTTAATAGCTTCTTTTCGTGTCTGGTTTTGATGTTGTTTTGGACAGATGTAGCTCTGCTCTTTAGAAATTGTAAGAACCGAGCGAATGATTCCTCAGAGATTAAAGCGGACAATTTCCTTCGATTCTCGGAGACGATGCGATTGGTAGACCGTATCTGTTCGTGGCAGATGCTAATCCGTGCTCTCATACAATGAATACTCGTTCGTTCCATGATACGTTTGAAAATAGGATGGCTACCAGGTGGCGAGAATCGAAGCGATTTGGGAAACCAACGATTCTCTAGAGTTCGGTGGGTGAAATTCAGGTGGCGGTGATGAGCTTCGAGTTTATAGGTGGATTTTTCTAAGGATCTTGCTAACTTCAGGGCATTCAGCCCAGCCTCTTGGCGAATACATTTAAATATGCTGGAAGTGCGACCAGGTTTGAACATAATGATTTTTGAGACGTTCTCTGGTTGAAGATTTTTTATTTACGAGCTTTCGGTTGCCAGACTGCAGCCTTCAACGGGTAGTTATAAAATACAGTGATTACAGACGACTATGCGGTTTACAATTACAGATCGAAGCATACGCCTACGCTACGCCTACACTGTAAATTTACGGTTAACAAATTACAGTGACAAACAGATAAGTGGAAGTGATAGTTCCGCCTATATATACTCTGATAAAAATTGTTCTATTTCTTTAATAAAAAACGGTATTGTTCCGGTAAATGTTTGGAATTATTGTCTGCATTAGCTGTGAGCGCGGTGTGCCAAGATTCCAATGTAGCTCTGTGGCGGTAGTTTGCCTTGTCGATTATCTTGCCATTGTCAAAATCAATTTTATGGTCATAAGACCAGGCATGATTCGCAATATTTGAACCCGCTTTTTGTTTCTCGACATTCTTCACATGTTCTTTTTACTGTGTGATAAACGCTCTACCGGTCTCACCGATGTAGCTCCACGAACAATCGGCGCAATTTATTCGATAGATCACATTTGTTTGTTCTTCGGATGGTGGTCTGTCTTTCGGTGAAGGGAGCATTTGTTCAAGTGTGTGTATAGGTTTCGTTGTTGTTTGGCTTGAGGAGGCGTTTTATAAGGCTTGAGGAGGCGTTTGAGAGGTTCTGTTAGGCCTTTGATGTATGGCTACACACACACTTGAACAAATGCTCCCTTCACCGAAAGACAGACCAGAAACAGACCAGAAACAGACAAGACTCAGAAACAATTGCATAAAAAAGTCTGATCTTTTCAATCAAACATGAATGATATATGATTGACCAAATTTAGTTTAGATGACCTTGCATACCTATATATATCATTAGTCTTTTCAGTCAGTATTTTTATTTATCAAGCAGTGACACTTTGTTTTTCATGTCACTCATCACCGAAAGGGGCAATTTTCCCATAAATTTATATAAAAACAAAAAAAAAATTCATTTACTAAATTAATAATATCTATATTACAACCAATTTTCATCTTTTGGGATATGAATTACAAAATTATCAAAAAATTTTAAAATTAGTTCTTTGCTTTTTTGGGGCATCTTGTTTACAACATGAAATTTAGAACAGTAACTAAGTGTTCAAGTTCAACAAAGTGTGCAAGCCAAAACACAGTGTTTGTACATCTTTAAAGTTTTTTTATTGCTTCAAATAAATTTAAAAGGACACATAGTGCTTAAATTTATTTATTTTAATATAAACCAAGGATGGGAAGGTGAGAATATGGGAATTTTCTGAGGTGTTTTTAACACAGACAATGAACATTTTGAAAGGCACTCTGCCGTGACAAAACTAAAAGCTATTCACTTCTGTACTCAAAGCACTGAAAAGCATCATAAAGAGAAAAACACTTTAAACACACGTCAGGTAAGACTTTTAGCTCAATATTCTCATGCTTCTATTGGGAAAGCAACGGTTTAAAAGCCAAAATTATTTTGCGCGGCAATGTAGGCTGCTATAAAATGTCAGCCAGGCGGTTTCTTTTGAAGTCTGGCTCTGAAAAACAAATTTTTTTTTGAGTTTGAAATAAGCCTTCATAAGGACTATTGTGTAGAAATGTTATCTATATGCTCACATGAAAAAGATAACCTAATATTCAGGTATTCCACATAGCTATAAAAGGGTGAAATAAGAACTTTCATCTTTGGTTGTTTGTCAGACGTGAGAAACCACATTAGTGCCATTTTGTCGCGCGTGCTATTTTATAAAATAAACACCTCAAAACCATAAACTTTTTTCAATACACTTATTTTACACCACAATACGTCTGAAACGAGTTGTCATTTTAACACTAAATTGATGAAAATAGATATAACAGTGATTTTGCAATATCCTACTTATTTAGTGCAATTTAATACTCGAAGTATTCTTGCCAAAAAGGTCGAAAAGGTCACATACGCACACAGTAAGTGTCGTTTGAAATATACTTTAGCTAAAATAACAACTTGAACAAGAAGACCAACAATGGTCTTGCATAAACAGTTCCTCTAAAAAGCTAACTTTAAACTAGATTCAACCAACATTAATGCAGTCGAATTTTGTGAGTGTTTGATCGCATATTTCTACTCAAAAATACCCTTTAAAAAATCATATCTGCTCACTTGAGTTCCGTGTTCATCTTTCTTGTGATTTCCAACTTCTATTTTTAATAAAGTTTGGAGAAATCCTCATCTTTTTGGCTGAAAATCTCGCGCATGGTTCACAGAAGAACTTGGCCCCAAAACGTCAATACATTCGCTTTCTTTTCATGCCAAATTTTCGTTGTAGATGATTAAAAAACCTCTTCTTTTTTCTCTTTTAAAACTTGCTGTGAAATCCGTCTTTGCAACAATGTAGCCATTATTCATTATTTTTGAAAAACTAAGGTTTTAAACTTGAAAAACTTTGCGAGTTTTTGGCCGATTTTCTTGCATGATACATCGTTGAAAAGCTCGAATTTCGCGTTCTATTTTTGTATCCGTTGCTAAGCAACCCGATAAACACGTGCTCAAATATCATGCCCGCAAGTTGAGGTGTCATTTGAGGGCGTATGCGGGCGCATTGCCAGTTACCCACTTGCCAATCTCAGGGCGTATCCAGGCGCATTGCCACAGTTAATGAGTTAATAAACAAACACGATGCTATTACTCTTGACTATAATTCTATAAAATGACTTAAACAAACTCGCGATATCTTATATTCATCATATATACTGTCCACTATGAATCATATATCGATTCTTCGTTCTCATAACTAGCCCGCAATATATTATTGTCACGCAATATATAATATCACGCTCTTGCGTCCTAGCATATACCGTTGCGTTGTATATCACAAGTACGCAATATATTACCATAATTATACCTCAGCATCGTTATTAAACAAACACACCGCAACATATTAATTTATCATATATGCTCTTGCAAATAACTTAAACATACAGCATTACAGGCAATATATTGCTATGATATACTGTTCCTTTCTTCCTATATACAATATAAAAAATCCTTAACCTTTACAATCGAGAACCTTTACAAAAATACATGCCATCTTATACCCTTGCCATTAAACCTTCCTACAAGATCGTCATATCATTTAATTGACAATTGTTATGCGCACATTGACACAAATTCAATTGACACCGTACGCATGTTCGTGTGAATATTTCAAATTAAGGAGTATAAAAAATAAACCTTTGTCGTCGTCGTCGTCCACTTTTATATTTTTTCTGCCATTTGTTTAACCCTATACTATTTGCAAACACCAAAATCGTATTTTAATATATTTTGCTTTGGGTCTTTCTTTTTCTAAATCGTTAGAAACTCTTCCAATCGCTGCCTGCTACCCCATGATATATTCGCGCTTAATGTCGAAATAAAATACCAATATTGCGTCGTGCCACGTACGTCACTACGTCAGCATGTAAATAGGGGAACATATGAAACGTTTTGCCGGCGACGGCTATAAGGACCTTTCCTCCAAAAGTGGCATATTTTACTATATTTTGCAGCCCTATTTATATAAACAATGATTTCTTTTCAAAATAAACTTACATTACAAGAAATTATAAGCGTGCAAAATAAGGATTGCAATTTTACAATTTTAGGGCAAATTAATCTGTTCCCATACAACTTACTCTAGCTTTTTAATATCACCAGCATCTTTTCATTAGTGTCCTTCAGAGCCCACATGATGTCATCACCTTCAACAGTAGCAATGAATGGTCTTCAACAATGTCATTAATGTGACAAGTTTAAAGAGATAACGTTTTTGACAAGCGAAATTGCATTTCCCATTCCACCGCATATCTAAGATTCCAAGTTTCAAATCAAACTCGTCAAGATGAAATTACACTTTTCTATAAATCGGCTAGCGATCTGCATGAATTCCAGCGTACTACCAGAGACAGCCAAGCTAACTATAAAGTATGCCGGTTAATTCGTTCGAGTTTAATATCTAAATGTTTTATTTCACTTTGGATTAAAAAAAATACAACTAAAGGCCTAATTCCACGAGCGAAATGCGAAAAATTTCGCGCGAAAAGGTTGAACGCATGCGCAACATGATTTTGGAATGTTTCTCCGCGAAGTATTTCTCTTCGCCGGGTAGTTGAATTTGTTTCTACTCCCTTGCGAAATGGAAATAGTGAAACCAATCAAATGCTTGCATTATGGATGACAAAATAGCGAAACCAATCAAATGCTTGTGTTTTGGCGAATTTTTTCTCTACTGTGGAAATCACTACGAGAGAAAATTTGCGCACAAGTGTGTTTTCGTGTGAAATATTTCGCATTTCGCTCATCGTGGAATTAGGCCTTTAGACTGACAGTAAACTTTCAGTTTTAACTTATACCTTTTGAATGCAGCTGAATATTCTATACAGTTCATTTCCAGATTAAGTGTTTCAGCCTAGGATCTATGACCTATGTTCCACCATTCTTCACCCATTTCATTCAATTACCAACCGTGCTGGTATGTTTAATACCACAAATATTTCCCATTTTCATGAATGATCACTTCATTTCTACTGCAACCACTCATTACCAATTACAGTTATCATACATTGTTATCTAATATTTATAATCATGCAAAATTCATAATCTTATAACCTATATTCCTTTTTATAATTCCTATTCTACATATTTAAGAGTTCTCATGCCAAAGGCAAAGCCCGGCAAAGCTAGTCTTCATGCCTGTCAATTTTCAAACAAAGCGACATCAATGTCACCCATTAATGTCAACTAAATATTTCCGTTGCACTTACGTCATTGCACACAACATAGCCCTCTGTTATAGCGTCCATGCACCACCTTCTTCCACTGCACAACAGTTGTCTCAACTTTATCCGCAAATCGTCGTGGCCATATTTTTTTACAATTATGGCAAACCACCTAGACTTGTTGGACAGCGACTTACATTACAAGAAATTATAAGCGTGAAAATAAGGATTGCAATTTTACAATTTTAAAACAAAGTAAATCTGTTTCAATTTTAGCCTTTTAGGGCAAATTAATCTGTTTGTTCAGAGCCTACACAATGTCATCACCTTCAACACTAACAATGGTCTTCAACAATGTCATTAATGTGACAAGTATACCTGGGTTAATTCGTTCGAGTTTACTATCTAAATGTTTTATTTCGCCATGGATTTTAAAAAATACAGTGACGGTAAACTTTAAGTTTACAGTATATCAGTAATTTGAAACTGAAAACAGCTGCGTCAACTATATTGGCATTTACAACTCACCCAGGACTCAAACTGAGTCAAGTTTGTTTCTTGTGATATATTACTTGTTGTTTATTACTTGACTGTTTAACTCTTTATCGACAAGCGACATTTTGACGATTTTACAACTCAATTGTTTATAACGTAAATATCTCAGCGCGTATTCACCCCCCTTTAAAAGAAAGAATACCATTGAAATCCTAATAAAATAACCTTTGTAACGGGGGGTCGAATGCCGTCAAAGCATTACACAAACCGAAACAATCATATATCGTTTCCACAATAGCGTAAATAACTTGTGAATTCTTCAGAGTTCGGCTCAAATCAATGAGAGTGAAATATTCCTTGTATTCAAGTGCTTTTATATCCAAAATTTCATTTGAATACAGCCAGTAGAAATGTTTATTTTGAGTTTTTAAAAATATCGGATATTTAATAAGAATATTTAAAAATTCTTCGTTTTTCTCGCACGCGCGTGCCACACGCTAAAATTGGCGAATAAGAAGTACCCGTAGCCCGATGCACGTGCAAATCATGCTGCAGATGTAATTTGACCTTTAGAATCGATTTCCGACGTTTCCCGAGCGCTAGGATGTAAACACGCGATGTTTTGGCGAATTTAAATCGCATTTCCGGTCAAAAAATATCCCGCTGAGTTCGCTAATATCGCAACAGATTGAAATATCGAAATAAAAGACGAAGAACTGAGGCTACAAGCCTCAAAATAACACTGTAAATAGTGTTTTTGATTGTGAATCGAACAAGACTACAACGAAAAAGACATGTTCGAAGGGGCCAAAGTTGTGTCCAGCGAAAGGCATGGTTTTAGTGCTACATTGTTTACATTTTTAGAACAAATATGTAATTTGTTGAAATATGATACGTCTTGACCCTTCAAAGGTCATAAATCGCTATAATGTTTGTCTTTGACTAAAACTATCATTATGAATCAGGAAATATTATTTCGCTGAATTGAATGGTGGTATTTTCATCTACGTAGCATGTACTGAACCGAAGATATGAACCTCCAAAATACTATTGCAGTTCTGCAAAATCGCATTTCCGGTCAAAAAATATCCCGCTGACTTCACTAACATCACAACAGAATGAAATATCGAAATAAAAGACGAAAACCCGAGGCTACAAGCCTCAAAATAACACTGTAAAAATAGTGTTTTTGATTGTGAATCGAACAAGACTACAATGAAAAACACACGTTCGAAGGGGCCAAAGTTGTGTCCAGCAAAAGGCATGGTTTTAGTGCTACATTGTTTACATTTTTATAACAAATATGTAATTTGTTGAAATATGATACCTCTCGACCCTTCAAAGGTCATAAATCGCTATAATATTTGTGTTTGACTAAAACTATCACTAGAAATCAGGAGATATTATTTCGCTGAATCGAATGGTGGTATTTTCATCTACGTAGCATGTACTGAACCGAAGATATGAACCTCCAAAATACTATTGCAGATCTGCAATAGTTTTCACAGGGTCGGTCGAAAAGGAGTTTTAAAACACTACCCGGAATCAGAGCAGTTTTCCCTCAGCCAAATAACTAGAGAGGAACTTGTAGCTGTGGTAATGAATATGCCTTCAAATAAATCTCCTGGTATGGATAAAGTGACCACAAAGGTTATAAAAGATTGCCTATTTACTGTTTCCAAGCCTTTAACAGAAATAATTCATTTATCGTTCACTTCCAATATATTTCCCACGGCTTGGAAGTCGCTGATCATGAAGTAGTGCCTCATGTAAAGGACGGAGATAGTGAAGTTGCAAGTAACAATCGACCAATCTCTATATTAGTGACCAATTCTAAAATTTGTGAAAGAATAGTCTTTAACCAACTGTCAAATTATCTTGAAGAACACAATCGACTTTAATACAAGTCATCAAAGTGGCAACAAATGTAAACACTCGACTGAATCAGTTCATTTGTTGGTAACTGACCATATTCTCAATGCTATCGATAAAAAGAAAGTCACCGTTCTTGTTTTGCTTGATTTGAATAAAGCATTCGATAGTATCGACCACGATCGTCTCCTTCACAAGTTGCAGAACTGTGGAATCTCGTCAAATACACTAGAATGGTTTCGGAGCTATCTTACCGGACGAATGCAAGCAGTTCGGATTAATTGGCGCTGAAATATCGGACTTACTTCCCATAACGAAAGGAGTTCCACAAGGTAGTATATTAGGACCCTTATTGTTCAATTTATTCATCAATGATCTTCCTTGCATCCCGCTAAACAGTGAACTGGAAAGTTATGTAGATGACTCTAAACTGTTTTTATCATTTTGCACTGGAAAATTACAAGATGTAGTAACGACAGTAAACAATGACTTTTTTACGGTTGCTACTTGCTTAAGTAACAATTGCCTGCTTGCTAACCCGGATAAAACAAAGATTA
The DNA here is from genome assembly GCA_902702795.2 of Paramuricea clavata. Classification (NCBI taxonomy): domain Eukaryota; kingdom Metazoa; phylum Cnidaria; class Anthozoa; order Malacalcyonacea; family Plexauridae; genus Paramuricea; species Paramuricea clavata. The sequence continues at coordinate 12,139 of CACRXK020001805.1, forward strand.
TGTTCTTTGGAACACAGCAGATGCTGAAACACATTCCGGCCGATACCTCATAATTTACGTTTCTCGGGAAAACTGTACAACCAGTCCAAAATGCCACAGATCTTGGCTTAATTATGGACCCAAGTCTATCTTTTGATGAACACATCAAGCAATCGGTATCATCTTGTATGAAGAAACTGCATCAAATAAATAGAATCAAGAACTTATTTAGGCAATCAACTCTGGAAATGATAATACAATCTTACAAGCTGTTTTATTGTTCCACTGTTTGGTCCTCAACGAGTCAGAAGAACATTTGTAAACTTAAGACAGTGCAAAATTTTGCTGCACGCATAACGACAGGATCTCGTAAATACGACCATATAACACTTGCTTTAAAGCAACTGAAATGGCTTCCCGTTCCGGGATTGCGTTATGACGTATAAATGTATGGCAAGTTAGCACCTGATTACCCGCTATGCCAAAAGTTTGTTACTCGTTCTGAAATCAGTAATCGCGTAACACGGCAGAGTAAACAACTACATGAACCTCTTTGTAGAACTTCTAAAGCTCAGAAGTCTTTTTTATACAGGGCTTCCACAATTTGGAATAGCCTTGACGATTCACTAAAATCTAGAATGACAGTCCAAATTAAAGTTTTAAACTTAATATAAAGAAAAACCTTCTCACGGATTTCTTAAATAAGTAATCCTCTGCAAATGTAAATTTGGATTTTTTTAGATGTCATAGCGTATTCGTAAACAAACCTTTGTAAATATAGCGATATATAGTTAGTAATATTAAGAAGTACTGTAGATTAGAGCTGAAAAGCCTCTCGAGGAGCATCTAATAAATTATGTATGTATGTGTGTATGTATGTGTGTATGTACGTATGATATGTGGCAATTTCATTCATTCCTGATGATGTCTAAAATCTAGTGGAAACGTAGAATAAAAAATTTTCAAACCTAGCATCGCCACTCAACTAAGTTTTCCGGTTTCCCTTGACAAGCTTAATCGCTCGCACGGAATGTTGTGTCAACATAAAACATTCACTTTTTCACAGAGGTCACAGAGGTATTTCTTGGACACTTGTCAAATTTTCCATAGCGCGGCCGTACACACGAACAAATTTTCCTTGTCCAAAAACTGGCACGACTATAGCCTTGGAGCAAGGCTCCATGACCTTGGCAAGAAAAATTGTCAATTTTTTTCCCAATCCGAGTTCGCGTTATCGATTTTTCACTGATCTTCATATTTGGCAGAAATGAAGCCCAGAATTGACATCTTCATGCCCAAAAATTATAGTCCATAGACTATACCGAAAATTTCATGTTTCCACATTCAGGGCGCGAGTTACGCCGTTTTGAAATTTTGTTTTTATTATAAATTTGATGAAAAATCAGATGACGTCTACTCGGATTCGACAATTGTTTTGTAATTGCATTACGTACAATACTCAGTCACACTCAATGGTTCCCGCAATTACAGACACAAACGTTGTCTACATTCAAACAGCCCCTAAACTAAACACAGACTATTAGGTCGTCCTTATACCTAGCTTGTAACCAGTCAAGGTGATCCCTATAAATTATGCCTCTTGTTTAACCAGTGTTACAACTAGAGGAAACCAGTTACCTGGTTGGAGACAACCTGCTGATGTCTGTTGCCATCAAGCTCGAAGTAATAAATGCCCTTCGCAGAGCACAAATCTGACTGCGAAATACGCGTGACCTTGCGGTATAACTGTAAGATTAGCCAGAGTTTGGCAACCGACAACGCCGTTTGCAGACAACAAAATTCCTTACATTTTTGTATTCGCGCCAAAGCACAATTTACACTAAACTTTACTTGCCTGTTGAAGTGCTTACCTTTCTTTAGAAACAACCCTAATAGTAGCCTCAATAGTCGGCAAATTCACATAAAAACACTCCACACGACTTCGAACGTTGTAACTGTCGGCGTGGCTATACAGGGTGTCCCCAAGAAAAACGCAAAACCATTGAAGTAACGTATTGAAAATTTGAATGCCCTAGCACTAAGCTGAACGCAAAGATGCGTAAAATATTGACAAGGGTGCATATATTAAATATTGACTTATTAAGAAATTAAAATATATTTGTAAAGCGCACGATTTTCCAGTGCTCTTGGGAATTTAAAAGAGCTTCTTAAACGGTTTCTTTGTGCATAAAATTTACTTACGTCAAGCTTTGATGCACGTACGTGTGGGTTCAGCAGAGTGCTGAGGCATTCAAATTCTAACAATACATTTATTTCAATAGTCTTCGGTTTTATTGGGACTGGCTCTGTACAGTATATGAGCCGTGAAAATGATATAATGAATGGAAATGCCATTTCCTGCGTTCTGAGCATCCAAATTTGCTCCAAAATTTATGCTAAGGTCATTATTTATGGAAGGGGGGGGGCAAACGAAGTTTTACCTTTATAAATAGGAAGGAGGCAAAAAAGTTTTAACACAGAGAAAGGGGGGTCATAAAAGTTTTTGAACTTAAATACCATGTCTAGAGTTCTGATTTCTATAATCACAAATAGCAAAAAAGAAGACTCTGAAAATGCTATTTCCAACGATCTAGAGACTCAAAATTTTCAAAATTTCCCTGCTCGGCGCTAACCATGGTAGCGCTTCGCGATCGTGGAAATCGGGCCCACTAAGTTTAACAAGCTTTCTACCCCCTGAGTGACCCAGTTGTGGTATTTACATAAACCTACCATGCAAATACACTTAATTATAACTGATCAGATTCGGCGGTCTATCAACGCACAATGTAATGCTGTATATCCAAAAATCTGTTTCAGAAAATGCGCACATTTCAGTTCTAGGGGTGGAAAAATACAAAAATTTTTCAGACCCCCCTTCTAGTACATACGATACCACACCAAACTTTTTGTCGCCAACAACCATCTGTCATCTTTCCACACTCAATACAGTATGGTCCCTTTTTGTAGATGTCCACCCCCTAGACAAGTTCTTAAAAAAACCCTGTGTTCAAATCATTTCGCTGTATGAAGACAGGTCATGGGTTAGGGTTATGGTAGGACAAATGTTGCATTGCAAAGTAGTAACATAATATATATTTTTTAATCATATATGGTTGAATCATATTCACCAGGGTAAAACATCATGAGCTAGATTAAACAGATTGTCCTAATATCCAACTTTACCTGCAACACACACCTGTTTCATTGCTGTTAATTTTTCAATCCACACTGGGGGGGGGGTCAGAAAAGTTTCTACTTTCATGAGGGGGGAGGCACAAAAAGTTTGCCTTCAGTTTCCCCATTCCCCTTAATTCCCCCATAAATAATGACCACTCCCTAACTGTACTTGCGTTTGAAACTGATAAAAGAGGGAAACTGAAACGCACAAAAAGTAAAATTTGGATTTTGTTAAACAAGGACTAAGGATAAAGCCTAAAACTTACTTTCCGTTTATCTATTTGTTATTCTTCGATGGTTTGTTAGTATAAATTTAGGAAAAAGGGACTTTCCTGGGGAGTGGGGCAAAATGTGATTTCGGGGGGGGGGGCAAAAGGGGGGACTGGGGGAGGCATTTGCCCCTACCCCCAGCATGTATGTTAAAAAAGTCCCTGCAACTACCTGGAAAAAAAAGGAGAATTTCGACGTTTCGAGCCCAAAGGCCCTTCGTTTAAAGTTACTGGCGACCCAAATATAAGCTCCCCCGTGTATAAGCCCACCATAATCACTAACGCTCAGGCCATATGCTTCTCCGTGTATAAGCCCATGGGCTTATCAGATAGATATGAGATGTCCATGGCTTATAAGCTTATTATTTATACTGAGTCAAGCATAACATTTTTCAATGTGACACGCCAAAAATTGTAGTACCGTCGCTTGCATCCACGTATGAACAGTCACAGATATAAGAATTAAATTCAATAAAAGTGACAGTCCAGTCTGTTCTGGTCATACGCGTGTTTTGTTTACATATTTTATTTCAAACAACAAATAATTCAATTTGAAATTTCCGATCTGTAGGCCATTAGACATTACCTCATGCACTGGTACAACACGAAAGATACAATTTTATTACCATTAATACCATTACATGAAAGCAATATAGCGCTAGGAGCCCCCTAGAATAGTGAGAAATTACAAAAATTAAATACATAATCAGTTTTTACTGTTTATTACCATTGATATTGTATATTACATATATAGAAAAAAAAACATATTAAATTAATTTCGACTATTATTTACAAAAGTGTATTGTTAATCATATCGAAAATACAATTATCTATAATTTGGAAAAAAATAGAATTACATTACTATACAAAGATATACAATAGAAATTACTAATTAAATTAATTACTAATTTCTATGCAAAGTAATATTCATATATATAAATAAGTATAGAGAAGCCTGTATTTTGCTCTACTGATTGGAATGCTTTTTAATTGTCCTAGAAAGGTTTCCTAAGTCATTTGATGTTATAATATGATTAATATCAGATCTTTTATTTGTCAAGTCATTATATTAGCTAGAACATTTCAGGGATCGTGCAAACGGGGGGGGGGGACACTACTGTAATATATGCTAATAGTTGCATGCTCAGCATGCATTATCGTCTAGCATTGCATGCAAGGTTGAAGAAATATTTGGCCCAAAATGATCAGTTTTGAAAAGTGAAACATATTACTTTTAAAAGTGTTTGGGCTTCTGCTGCATTGTCGCAGTTTTAAACATTCCTCCGTGATTACTTTATCTCACCACCAGCCCCCCAAACGAAAAATCGCTGCGCGGTCCCTGCGGTTCTTGTATTTCGAGTGTTCAGTTGCCTAAATTTCAGGCTAGTACTAGTGGTTCTTAATCCATTGGTCTATTTACAAACAGTTATTGGATGAGGTTTTTGTAATATCCAGAATTATCAAGGTCGAGGTAAGTGTTATCAGTCGAGCCGAAGGCGAGATTGATATACCGAGACTTTGATAATTTGGGATATCACAACAACCGAATTCGTGAATAACTGTTTTATTATACATTGGCCATTGCATTTTCATTAACTCTTTCGACAAACAATAATTTGTCGCAACATTTGCTTCTCAAGAGCAGCAGTGAAATATCACAATAACAGCATGAAAATATTAGAAAACTCATTTACCTACTAAACTGCTGATAAAAACGTCAAAAAAGGTATGCTTTTTGCATAAAAACTTTTTCTTGTTGTTTTTTATATTCGTGCATTTAAAATTGCTGCTTGCCAATAAAATTACATATGGCTGGCTCAACATACACGTAACTCAGTTATCTGCTAGTAACTGTGTTATGTGTAGGTTGCGAGTTCCCACATTTACCTGTAAGCTATTAACCAATCAAAACGCGTGCAAAGAACTACAATGTATAATAGTGCGGGTCATTACTGTACAAGTTTAGCATTTCAAAGTTTTCAATTTTTCACCACGTTATATTCAGGCCCGAAGGGGAATTTCGTGATATTCTCAACAGTTCCATCTTCTTTGATAACCAATATATCATGTTCTCTGTATGCGCCCGCCCCAGGCTTCCCCTCTGGCACTGTAATATGCGGCTCCATCGATATGACCATATTTGGCTGTAGCACCGTCTCAACGTGCTCACGCAGCTCCAAGCTCGCCTCGCGACCGTAATAATGGTTGAGTACTCCAAACGAGTGACCATACCCAAAAATACGATAGTTCAGAAGATCGTGCTCTCGATAGATTTCGTTCAATTCATGAGCAATGTCGCAACACCTCACTCCAGGTTTTATTAACTCCAAACCCCGACGATGAACTTTGCAGTTGATTTCCCACAATTCCATGTGCTTATCGCTGGGCACGTGGTCAAGAAAGAGCGTGCGTTCCAGTGCCACATAGTGTCTACAATAAACATAATACAAACATTATGTATTTTTTGTGAATGGATTTTCGGGTGTATTTTATGTACTTTTTAAAACACGAGCAGGACTGCTTTACCAGATATAATATCTGATATATTAAATGTCTTATATTTGATAAAGCACGGACTGCGAGTGTTTCAAATGGCTGAAAAAACGACTCATCTTATGAGTTGATTGCCGAAGTAATTTAATTAGGGACCGGTCATTATTTATGGCGGGGGGAGGTGGCACCGAAGAGAAAAGGGTTGAGTAAACAAAATTTTGAGTAAGTAAAAGGTTAGGTAAATGAAAAACAAAACAACTCAAGGGTTGGGTAATAAAAATTTATTGTCATTTCCAAAGCATGACCCACTGGAATATTGGAGACTGAAAAGCATTGTCAACAGTCATTTGTCAATACAATATGTGAATCAATCAGAGTCACTATCTTGATCATAGTTCGACAAAACAAATTGTGTTTCCATGAAGAAAGTACATGTGCAGACAACATGAAACTTTAGACTGCAGAAAATTTCACAAGCCGTTATCAAACTCATGTCACTGAAGTGATAAAGTACATGTATGACAACTGAATGGTATCCTTTTGTTAAGTTTTTGGCCAGGGGTGGGTAGTTATTTTTTAATTGATATTTCGGGTTGGATAATCAAATTTTTGTCTTTTTAATGGTTGGTCAACAAAATTTTTGACACGGAAAACATTTCTCTTCGGTGCCACCCCCCGCCATAAATAATGACCGGTCCCTTAGTAAAAATCAACGTTGTCTAAGCCAAGAAAATCAAGGCTAAAGTTTATGTAAATGAACATGATTTATGTACATTACACTTCAAGTGAACTTTGACTCTAGGTACTGTTGGCTCATGTTATCGTTGTGACAATCAATATGTAGGTTAGCCACGTTTTTTTGCGGGGTTTTTTAAATTGACGTTAAAACGTTTTATAAAGATTATTAATTTCGGTTCTCATTTATACTCAGTTCGTTTTTTTTTTAATTTTTTTTCTGGCCTATACCGACCTCTTATTTTTAAAGTGAAATCCGTAAACCAATAAATAAAAAAAATCTCGCCTAACTAATCACAGCAGCATACTACGTAATCTTCAAACTTTAATGTCTGTAATATTCAAATATATCAAAACTTTATCATGTCATCTGATGGATTCGCTCAATTGCTCCCTGCCCCACCCCTTGGCTGGTATAGGCCTACATACGTAAAATGGTTAATAGTTTAAAAAAAAAAAAGCAGTATAAAACGCTTTGCAATAGTAAATATTGTATATGTGGTGTTTCCAGAAACCAAAACTTATAATTTCAACTCACCCTTGAATTATAGGAAAACAGTTCATGCTGAGAATGTCACCTTTTCGAAGTCGACGGCTGGTCACTGCATTGTGGGCGCCGTCTGTGTTAATACCAGATTGGAACCAGACCCAAGCTAGAATTAACAATATCATTTATTAAAAGCACGATATGTAAATAACCGTAGCTGATGCGGATTGGTCGTGAAACCCTACAATGCAAACCCATGACTTTGACGACGTAAAGCGTCAACAGACTGCGCTGTGCTGTGCTTTGCTGTGCTCACTGTGCGTACCTTTAGGAACGCTATTTTTTACAGGAATTATTGCAACGGAGAGATATTGTTTTGCCCAGCTTCTGAATGTTGTACTACACTCTGGAGGGCCGCAGAGAGGGGGGCAGGGGGGGGGGGCAAATTGCCCCGGCCCCGAGGTGCTGGGGGCCCCTGAAAAATTTTTGTTCGGCCCCAGTCTTTTTTGTGTGTTAAATATTTCCGCGCAAAGGACAAGATATCTGGTTTTTTGGGCTAAGTACCGAAATTTTAAGTCCCTGGAAAGCAATTGCAACGTACTCGTCCGGAAAAATTGTTCTCCGGAAAAAAATTTTCCGGAAAAATTTTTTAGATAGGGGCCCCTAAAAAAAATTGCCCCGGGCCCCCGCCAACCGCTCGGCAGCCCTGACACTCTGTATGGGATAGGTACTTTTTCGCACCGCTACGGAAAGCTATCAGGTACAGTGTAAACGTAGCCTAAGTTGTTGACTTGATTGTGTCTTGCATCTCACCGTAACATTTATTCAGACAAAAAAAAACAAATGGATAAACAGACATCAACTTCGACTCAAAAATCAACAAACAAACAAACAAACAAACAAACAAACAAACAAACAAACAAACAAACAAACAGACAGACAGACAGACAGACAAACAGACAGACAGACAAGACAAACAAACAAACAAACAAACAAACAAACAAACAAACAAACAAACAAACAAACAAACAAACAAACAAACAAACAAACAAACAAACAAACAAACAAACAAACAAACAAACAAACAAACAACACTTACTGTCTCTAAGCTCTTGATGTGGGTATGTTCTTGCTATCTCCCTGACCATTGCATCTGTCCCTGCCAAAGCCACCTCGTGCTCCCCAACACCCTCTTTTATCACCTTCCGCACCGCTTCACCCCCTAGGTCAGCAATCCTTGCACCTTGTTTTATTAGTTCGATTTCTTCGTTAGATTTGAACATGCGCATGTGCATTGTAGATTCGCCAACGTCTTTAAAATGTGCGTTTGGAAAGGCGTCGGAAAATTTTGCGTACTCGTCAAGGGGCATGACGTCAAATTCGAGCCCGATGCGTTTGGCATTACCAAGCTATTAAAACAAAAAATAATTAACCGCTGTTATTATGTACACAACTACCGGGTAATTAAGGGACTGGTCATTAATAATCGGGGGGGGGGGGCGGTGGGTGATAAATACCGAATATTGAACATTTTTTAGAGCTGCCCCAATCTCAAGACCTTTATTTTCAAGACGCCCCACCTTCATCTAGAAAATTTAGGACCCTCCAACATTTAATTCGTTACATTTTTTGGTGTAAAAGAGGTAATGGGACAAGTACTGGTGTAAAACATTGTGTAGCCTAAATAATTAGTGGACCAGTATTCAAAATGTTGTTATTTACTCTGACTACTATGGTGAACTGCATATACGTAATAAATATGGAAACAACGATTATAGGAACTAAAAAAGGTGGAACATTTTGTGGGATACGATAAAGGCGAGAGATTGAAAATGAATAGGAAAGTATTAAAAAATTGGGGTTGCCCCATGTCACATATTTTTCAGTTTGAGGCCGCCCCCGATTCAGGCAAAAATTCCGCCCCCCTTTTCTCACCCACCGCCCGCCCTCCTATTATTAATGCCCGGCCATAAGCTATTTTACAATTTGATTGGCTCTCACAAGCAGGATACTCAATAATTAATCAAGTAGAGGTGGATAGTGCGAGGGCGTTGAGGTGAATATCTTTGCACTATTCACAGACACTGAGGTAAAGTTACATAACAATGTGTGCCTCTTGCTTCACTGCATGGAAAAAGTTATCTTTGTGCCAGTCTGTGTAGACGATGTTCTCTCCAAATGTTCGCCGCCATGGCTGACCATAATCAATACCTATTCGAATAAAATGACGATATCACGATATGTATTTGCAATTTAAGTGTAACTATAATGTTGATCAGGAAGTAGCAACTGGGGGGGGGGTGTAACATCCGCGATATTTGTTCATGAGTAATTTCACGTAAATTTCCTGGTGGTTCTTTCTCATTTTCAGGTAAATTATAACAGCATTGACTGACAAACGTAGAAGTTAAAAGAGAAATGCAATGATAGCAGGCCCGTAACTAGGATTTTAGATTTACCGAGTCGAGTCGTCGGGGCATGCTCCCCCTGAAAATGCTTGAATTTCCAAGGCTTAGAAACGCTACTTCCTGCATTCTGGGAGCAATTTTAACAAAAAATCAGTAATGATAAACACAATTACTATAATTTCATAGTCTTCCTGCATTCTGGGAGCAGTTTTATGAGAAAAAATCAATCTCACAAACAGTGACACAATGACCATAATTTCATAGTGTGTCTCACAATTGTACTACAAGTATCCAACTATAAGAATTCAAGTACTCTTGGTCTGACATGATCAGGTGCATAATAAAAAACGTGTTTGTGGTAATATTTGGGACGCTAATTCGTACTTCTACCCTTCATCAGAAATTGAATAAATTTTATTCAGGACCTGTTTTCTCTAAACTTGACACCTTCCTGTTTTGAATTTTTCACAAAAGTCTTACCGAGTCAACTGACTCGGTTGACTCATAGACATAGCTACTAGCCTAGTTACGGGCATGTGATAGTACAGCCAGTTGAATATGTAACTATGTATCAGTATTTATTTATTATAGTTCTAGTGTACCTATTTCACAAACCATGAAAATTATTGAGGCGGGGGAGGGGGGGCACTGAACCCCTCCCTCCTTGTTAACATGGCATATTTGGAAGATCATCACTGTAAATATCTTTAACCTTTAGTGAAACAATACCGTCGGTAGGTAAATAAAGTTCGTATTCTATCTAATATGACTTACATGCCGAAACGCTGGTGGCTTTCTCCGGCGTCACGATGTACGCGTAGTTTCTACCAAATTTATAGTACAGAAAATCGCTAAAATAGTAAACATTGTGATATGACGTAAACACGCATGCGTCTAGACCAGATCTTTCCATGTGCTGACGTATCATGTCATGACGACGGGACATCTCTTGTGGTGAAAATGTGGGTTGAACCTAAAAGAGTGAAAAGGGGTATTTTCGTGAGCCCAGGTGACACAAAGGGTGTTTTCGAGACTTTCGCAAAGTCCTTTTCAAAGACGTAATTTCTATTTCGCGTGATTCCTCTCATTTTATTCCTTACCAATTATTCTCTTTTAACCAATGGCCTCGTTTTCATGTCAAACACTTACTCATGTTTCCTGCTTAGTAGGGTTGAAAATTACTTTGTTATTGAACCTAAGAACAGCAAAAAACAACTACATAAAAACGAGGCCATTGAGTAAAAAAGAGAATAATCGGTAAGGTCTATAAAGCTAGGGAAAAATTATGAGACGGACTTGTGGCAAGTCTCACTGAAGTCTAGGCATTTTCATGAGCCGTGAATTACCATATTTGTCTTTGTGAAATGACGGATTTTTGTGCCGTAAAACGTGCATTAAATGCCCAGCCGTGAGCCGTGATTGCCACGTAATTTTTGTCCAGAAAACGAGAACGTAATTATGCCGGTAGAACAAAGACTCAGGGCGAGTAGTGAGAAATGCGAAGAAGAACAATGCAATGCTATGGAGTATGGACGTAACCATTTTTTTTTGGTACTCAACGAGGACACATTTTTTTATCAAATTATTTTAAATCATGATTTCCAGTCAATAAATACCTATTATACAAGGACCGCCTCCGCCCGACAAAAATACAGGGACTTGGCTGAATTTAATTTATTGGGGGAGGGGGGGGGGTTGTAAGTAAAAATTTGGCGAATCATTTCCCCTACGTATAACAAAACTGATGTTTCAATATCATTAAACTTCCCCTAAACTCTTGGCACCGGGGGGGAGGGTAAAAATTTTCCCCGGACATTAAAAAACATTTTCGGGACATACTAAATATAGTTCGTTCTTTCGCACTGTTTACAATGCACATATCGATCCTCCTCAGTTTTCCTTATTCTTTCTCTCGATTTTTAGGTTGAATTTTCACACAAATATTCTATTTTCGTTGCTTCATATCCAATTCATGTTTTGCTGCCGGACTGGGGAAACAATTTGCGGAAATAATGGTTCTTTCAAGAACCGTTACTTTACACTGCGCTCGTTTTTTCGTACCGTACCATACCGTGCCGTACCAAAAATTGAGCGTAGTGTAAACGGGGCTTTATGCCGGTTTTTACTGTATATCACGTATTCACGTAAAGATACGAAGATACTTACCACTACTTGAGAGAAAGCTTATTTTACAACGCTGTCGTCAAGCCAGTTATGATGTATGGTAGTTCTATTTGGAGTTGCTGCTCGCGAAATGATCTGCTTAGAATTTTTAAATTACAAAAAAGAGCAGCTCGGGTAATTTTAGGAACTGACACTTCCTCCAGGTCAATAGCCAATTTTAATAAACTGAACTGGATACCTTTTTATGACGAAGTTAAAATTAACAAATGCACTTTAGTTTACAAGAGCCTGCATGATCAAGCTCCACAATATATTAAGGACTTATTTAAAACAAACAATGAAATTAATGGTAGACAAACTCGTCATGGCGAATATAATTTAGTGTGTCCTAAATATAATTATGCAACTGAGGGAGGAAAATCTGTAACGGTCAGCAGCATTAAAATATGGAACAATCTCCCGAAGGATATTAAGACGAAACCTAGCTTTAATTCCTTTAAGTTTGCCCTTAAAAAATACTTCTTAGAATCTTATAAGGGCATCGATCGCTTCGAATTATTATTGTGACGTACCATCAAGTTGTACTGTATATAATTTGTATATATAAATTTATAATCCTAAGTGACCTTTTACATATTTACTCTAAGTAGCTTTTAGACGTTTTAAAGTAGAATTAATAACTTTGTATGTATTGTATATGAGGGCCACAGGTTTTTGAGCTATATTGCTGTCATGTGTTTCTACCCTCTTTAAATAAAGTTGTTCATTCATTCATTCATTCATTCATTCACTAAGGATTACCTTTTCTCCATTTTCAATTTTCATTGTTCGAGGTTGTTCAGAATCAGGTTCAGACGGCAAAGGTTTCCCGTTGCTTAAACACCTCTGGGTGACCGGATACAAGGAAGGACGCAGTCCTCGAAGGCCTGCTTGAAGAGATTTGATCACGTGAAAAGCACGCATCTATAGAATAAAGTAAAAACATTGATAAGCCGTTATATTGGCCTAAAATTATGTATAAATTTTCGTTCGAAATTCAATTTACTAGAACTGAACTCACTGCATTCAGTCCCCAGTTTACACTTGATATTGGATTCGCTTTTTACGACAACAACATATATAGGGTGTATCAAAAAATGGTAATCTAGTCCAACTTTAGTATGCCTCGCGTGCATTATAGATATTGAGTATATCGATAAAATTTTTACACAGCAACAAAATCGCTATCAAAAGACATATTTAGACAAGTTCGTCTTAGCTTTCTCACTAATTTGCTCGACGCCAGCAGGTGCTAGGTATCCTATATAATTGAAGGTAAATTATTCACTATAAACTGACGTCAATAAATCGATGTTTTCTGAAGTCCTAATATTTGTCTTCAGTAGCCATCGAGAGCGATTTAAAAATGACAGCCAAATGAGCTTACTTTATCCTTATTTTAACTATTCAAAATAAGTTGTTGGAGGCTTAAAAATTAATTTTAAACAACATTTAAAAAAGTATAACAAGAGAAATTTGAGGAAATTTCTTCTTTTATCTTGCAAAAAAATTTTGAATTGTTTGCGATCACTGAAACATGGCTAAACAGCCAAATTTCGAATGATGATCTGTGCATACCCGGTTTTCATGCTATTGTAAGGAAAGATAGACTAAATACACGGGGTGGTGGTGTTGCATTATACATTACACAGTCATTAGCATTTAAGAGACGTAACGATTTAGAAAATAACAATCTAGAATTACTTTGGGTTGAAGTAAAAGTACATAAACAAACCTTACTATGCGGAGTTTGTTATAGAGCGCCAAATAACTCTTTGCAAGATGTATCAATTTTTTTGGATTCCTTACAAAGTATTACAGATAAAATACGTCAAAACCCACACACGTTTATAATGATAATCGGTGACTTAAACGCTCACTACGATTGTAATAATTTATCAAGCACTGGTTTTGGTAATCACTTTAACCATTGGCTCCAGTGCAATGCATTGTATCAAATAATCAGAGAACCGACCCGTGTAACAGAAACTACATCTACAATATTAGATGTTGTTATTACTAATTGTCCACGATATTTTTCTGATTCGGGTACATGTAGTCCACCATCGAATTGTGATCACTCCTACATCTACACAAAAATGAAAATTCCGTACTATAAGCAAAAGTCCTTTAAACGACACATTTGGGATTTCTCCAATATCAATATAGCACAGCTTAATGAGGAACTTTCAAATCTTAATTGGGAAAATTGTGAAAGAGAAAATAACCGGATTGACGATGTTTATAAAAACTGGTTTGACTATTTTTACTCAACAGTTAAAAAGCATATTCCAAATAGAATAGTTGTAATACGTCCTAACGATAAACCATGGATGACATCCGCTGTAAGAAGTGCAATTCGTAAAAGAAATAGAATTTTAAAGCAAATTTCTAAGATAAAAACTCGTTTATTGTGGAAGAAATATAAAGATCAAAGGAATTACACGACAACTCTGATTCGAGAAACAAAAATAAAATATTATGACAAACTAAATATCCAATTATCAGATTTTCGTTTGGGCCAAAAAAAATGGTGGAGTTATGTTAAGTCAGTTTTTAATAATAATTGCCGTGTATCAATTCCAGTTATACGGGAGAGATCTCAGATTGTTTGCGATGCGCAAAAAAAAGCGGATTTATTTAATGAATATTTTGTAAGTGAAGCGAACGTTGATGACACATATCATGAACTACCAGTCCTAGATTATTATCCTAATCACACAGATAAAACGTTGTCTATAGTTCAAACAACAGAAGAAGAAGTGATTAATCTCCTCTATAAAGTTGATATTACAAAAGCTAGCGGTCATGATGGTATTGGCAATAGAATTATTAAATTATGTAGCCGTGGAATTGCCAAAACATTTACATGTTTAATTAACACAAGTCTCCGAATAGGAGAGTATCCAACTGAATGGAAAAAAGCAAATGTAACTCCTGTCTATAAAAAAGATGATCATCAATATAAAAAGAACTATCGTCCCATATCATGCACTTTTACCGTCTATATCCAAAATACCAGAAAAAATTGTATTCACTAGACTATATGAATTTTTATTAGAAATTAGATTCCTTAATGATTTTCAGTCCGGCTTTAGACCAGGAGACAGCACTGTGAACCAACTTACGTATATAGTTCATAAGATCTATGAAGCTCTAGAAATGGGTAAAGAAGTCCGTATGGTGTTTTTAGATTTTAGCAAAGCGTTTGATAAAGTATGGCATAAGGGTTTATTGTACAAATTAAAATCTCTTGGAGTAAAAGACCCACTTTTAAGCTGGTTTTGTAGTTATTTGTCTGATAGAAAACAAAGAGTTGTCATTGAGGGGCAATGCTCGAGCTGGCTGAGTGTTGAAGCTGGTGTTCCACAAGGTTCAGTGCCCGGGCCATTGCTTTTTCTAATATACATAAATGATATTTCCAACAATATTGTATCTGACTGTTTTCTCTACGCTGATGACACACCTTTACTTGAAATTGTTGATAATTTATCATCCTTTGATTCTAGACTAAACGAGGATCTCAATAGCATTAACCAATGGTGTATGGAATGGTTGATGGGATTGAATCCTACCAAGTGCGAAAGCATTACATTTTCAACGAAACATAACCGACTTCCTCAGCCAATCTTATACTTAAATGGCACTGCATTACGCGAAGTTGATTCTCATTCACATTTAGGTTTAACATTTACGACAAATTTCTCTTGGTCAAAACATATTCTAAGCATACATCAAAAAGCTAGTAAAAGAATGAACGCATTAAAAAGGGTTAAATATAAGCTTAAAAGGTCAACACTGATATGCTTATATAAAAGTCCGATTAGACCCTTAATGGAATATGCAGATGTAATATGGGATAGATGTAGTATAGAGGAAGCAAATCTTTTAGAAGCAGTTCAGTACGAATCAGCTCGCATTGTTACTGGTGCAATAAGGGGAACAAATAGAAATCGTCTATTGGAAGAACTATGTTGGGAGGATTTGAAAACCAGGAGACATATTCATAAGCTATCCTTTTTTTATAAAATTGTTACCCTCACTGCACCATCCTACCTTTGTGATCTTTTGCCTCCATATGTAAACCAAAGATCCAGTTACTTTCTAAGATCTAACGATAATTTAACTAATATACCTGTGAGAACTGAACAATTTAAAAAATCTTTCTTTCCATCGGCAATAACTACCTGGAATGATCTTGATCCAGATTTACGAAATATAGAGACGCTGTCTTCCTTTAAAGTTACCTTATGTAATATATATTGTGGACAAAAATATAACGTAAAATACAATGCATCACTAAGTAGATATAGCTCAATACTCCATACCAGGCTCAGGCTTGGTCACTGTGCGCTTAATTTTCACCTATATAGAATTAATTGTGCAAATTCCCCCTTTTGTGTATGTCGATGGGGTGAAATGGAAACTGTCAAACATTACTTTTTATATTGTTCTCGATTTGCTGCCCAACGTGAACAATTGCTCTCACTTCCTGCGCGGCTGCTCCATCCTATGTGGATGAATTTATCAGAGAATCGGAAAATTGAAATACTTTTGCATGGGTCGGAAAATCTTGGACATGAAGATAATGTAAAATTAATGCAAAATGTCCAATTATTTATTTTAAATACAAAACGGTTTCAGGCCGAGTAACTTTTTTTTTTTTTTATTGAAACTTGTTTTGTAAAACATTGGTCTGTAAAAACATTGGTGTGGTAAATTCTTCCATATAAATTTCTTATAATAATATGTTTCATGGAAAGCTTGAGAATGAATACCAAAAGTTCTTCCACACTATGATTATTCGATTTGTTTTGATGTAATCTTTTTTTGTGTAATCCTCTTTGTCTTGATGTGAGTAACCTAAAGTTTGTAAATAATCCGACATAATCTCCCTAGATGAGCTATGCTCTTGGAGAAAATGTCTGTAATAAAATATGTTTAAATAAAATTTTCCCACTGCTTTTTCATGAACACCATTTTTCAGCTTCAATTTTTCGGGAGTGAAACAATTTTTATTTATCATAAGAAATTAACACTAAAACGTAAGAAATGAAATAAAAAGCGCATTTTCCCATTGGCGTGTTATCTCTTTTATATCCGCATTTTATCCTCTCATCCGCATTTTATCCCCGCATCCGCATTTTATCCCCGCATCCGCATTTTATACTATCATCCGCATTATATCGCATTTACCCTCTCCATCTGCATCCGCCATCCGCGTTTTATCCCTACCCCATTCGATTGGCTTCATTGATTCACGGTATATGGACCAATCAGCTTTGTTTACAAACTGGCTTTTCAATATGAACTTGAACTTCAGACGTTTTGGCAAAAGTTTTGTGAAATCGACTGTAAATAAACCAGAAAAGCATTCAGACTTCATTCCAGAAAAGCATTCAGACTTCATTTCAACATCTTTTGCAGGACTTACGCCGTTGTACTAGCCTGTAGTAGGTATCGAGAAATACTTCATATGAAAAAATATAAACCGGTTTGGTCGCATTTAATTAGTATTCTATATATTCTTACGAAATATTGTACTGTAGATAGAGATATTATCGAAAATTTAGATGTTCTTTCTTTAATTTCTAGATAATAGCATACGATTGAACTATCTTTTGTATCTTTAATTAATATGGTCCAAATAATCTCATTATTATTGGAATGCTCTGTCACTCAGCTGCCGGAAGATGTCGCCTGCATCCAGCCTAATTTGCCCGCGCCAGGAGGGTTATGGCTGGCGTGGGCAAAGGCTCGATGCGGGCTGCTACGCGCTCCTGTGACGAATGACGATTCTGACAGATCTTTAATAATATTGGGAAAAAAATTTCCACGCAGCGGAAATTCTACAAACAAATATAGTAGTAAAAACTAAATTTTCTGAACGCCGTAACTCGCGCCCTGAATGTCAAAATCTCATGAAATTTGCGGTATAGACTTATCTGAGCATGAAGATTTCGGTATAGACTTATCTGAGCATGAAGATTTCAATTCTGTAGTCCATTTTTGCCAATTTTGAAGTCTGAAGATGAAATTCATAGGCACGATAGCCGACACGGCATACATGGAAAACAGGTTTAGATTCGATAATATATGCAAAGTAGATTCACATATAGTATTTCTATTATTATAATTGTGTGAATGTAGACTGTTGATTATTGAAATATTCTGATGAAATCACCGTGTTCAAATAAAGATTTACTCTACAATTTGTCCTACATTTCGACTTTGATAATAACTCACCTTGATTCTTGAATAATATTTCCCGACGCGAGAGTATACGAGGCTAAGTGTTGTGGCTACCCGCGACCGGTATCAGCGAGTTTCATTGCGTCGCCATTTGAAACCTGTCATGGAACTGGAAAAACTAGTCAAAGGAAAATTACTGGGATGATTTGATATGCAAATTGTTTTCATATGCTGCGTGGCTATATAGTGCTCTATAATTAATTTATTACGCCTCAATAATGCCAAAAATCGTGGCTACTGTTTCGTTTATAGAAGGGTTTAAAATGTCACTAAAGAGTAAAGTCTAAACTACCAATTTTTTATGTTAAACATATCAATCATAATACAAGTGTATCAAATTTCTTGTAGCTCACAGACGGCCCTAGTTAGCCTTGTAACTCAGAGCCTCAGACGGTCTATGTTCTAGAAATTCGAAGGTCGCGGGTTTGATTACCAGCTGTGGCTATAAAGTCGAATTGGCTCGTACTGGTTAAGGTTAGAATTAAAGGCCATTAAACGGCTATAGCACACTAGCAGGAGTAATTTTACGTTAAATTTAATACACACAAACTATCGAAATGTTGACAGATATGTGTAAACTTTGCAATGAATATACTGTTTACAACAATATGTGAAATTAGATACAGCCATGTTTACAGTCTCGGCACGCATGGGTTACCAACATCGCTGGCCTCAGAGTGACAAAACGTAAGCAACGGTTTTACGATTTTAACCCTATTCCAAATACCAACTCGAACCCTATACTATCCTAACCCTAACCCTAACCTAAACCTACTCCAAGTTTGTTTCTAAACCAATCTTGAAGAGAAACGTTTTGACGAAATGTCATTCCGAGATCAGCGAAATAATTTCTTCCTATATGTCTGTATACAGGAACAAACACTAAACAACATCCAAAAACGGTCGACTAGATTTTAGGCATCACCAGGATATATATAACTGAAGATATAAATGGCTATTATATAACGTCATTAGTTAAATATTATTAGTTTTTTATAAGCTGAAGCGCCTATTGCCGGCTAAATTTGTCTTAAGTGGTACACAAGAAGCGACGATTGATTAGGTCTCTCTCTAGAACGAAACCAATTCAAATGCCCCTCTTCATGTCGAATTTTGCTTTGTATTTTTCAGCTAGTTACATACAGCCTACACTGGAACAGACCACTGAAGATTATTTATTTTCATGTATTTTTATATTTATGTTAATCCATGATTGTTGGAGGTTTGATTTGAAACTGCTCCAATTAGTGTCTTATGAACTTATATAGTATATCTCACACTTCTTCACTTAGTTTTTTTTTTATTTATTTTTATTTATTTATTCATTTTGTCACACACATTAAAGATATACATTTACGTAGAGATAACCATAACAATGCTGCGACAGGAGAAGAAAACAGAAACTAAATTCCAATTGATATTCGACCCCTTAACAATTAATGGATAACGAAACGTACTAGGACAATTATGCACGAACATATCACAGATTACATACAACTTAACATATAGAATACTGTACAACGAATTTTAGTGTGTACACACGTATGATATGTGGTGATTTCATTCATTCCTGATGATGACTAAAATCTAGTCGAATCGCGGAATAAACATCGCGGAATAAATCTTGGTATTCTAAATACCTGATAAATATGGACAAAATACCTATATTAAAGCGAGTATTAAAGTATTAATTAATACGTACGGTCGAATTAAATGTTACAAAATACCTAAAACTGCCAGAAGGCTCTAAGATACCTAATACTCAAAACTAGTCATAACATTGAAGTAAATATATACAGTGTACTCGAATTAAATACCCCCGATCTTAATTATTCA
The DNA here is from genome assembly GCA_902702795.2 of Paramuricea clavata. Lineage (NCBI taxonomy): Eukaryota > Metazoa > Cnidaria > Anthozoa > Malacalcyonacea > Plexauridae > Paramuricea > Paramuricea clavata. The sequence continues at coordinate 31,938 of CACRXK020001805.1, forward strand.
AACCTTGCATGGCATCAGACATCACTCGTTGCCATGGCTATAGCTCGCCACTCAACAAGTTTACCGGTTTCCCTTGACAAGTTTTATCGCTCGCACGGAATGTTGTTATTTCAAACATTTTATCTCACAGAGGTATTTCTAATCTTGGACACTTGTCAAGTTTTCCTTGGCGGACGCACACACGAACAAATTTTCCTTGTCCAAAAGCTGGCACGACTAGCCTTGGAACAAGGCTCCTTTGACAAGGAAAATTCTCATTTTTTTGCTGTAGTCAAGGAAAACCCGTCCAGGAAACTTGCCAATCCGAGTTCGTGTTATCGATTTTTCATCTTCATATTTGGCAGAAATGGACCCCAGAATTGACATCTTCATCCCCAAAAATTATAGTCTAGGGCGCGAGTTTATAAGCCGTTCGGGAAATTTTGTTTTAACTATAAATTTGTTGGAATTTCCGCTGGAATTTTTATGGAATTTTTCACTGTAGGGAATCAGATGAAAAATTGATGACGTCAACTCGGATCGAAGAATTGGTTTGTGATTGTATGGACACAAACGTTGTCTACATTCAAACAGCCCTAAACACAGACTATTTCTTAACTGTTCTCCTATATTGACACCTAGTCTAGCTAGCTTGTGTCTTGTGACCAGTCAAGGTCATCCCTAATTATGATCTCGTGTTTAACCAGTTTTATAACTAGAGGAAACCGGTTACCTGGAGCATAGTTAATAGAGAAGACTGAGTCCTCTATTAACTATGCCTGGAGGCAACCTGCCGATGTCTGCTGCCTTATCTGATCGAATGCTCTTCGCAGAGCACAAATCTGACTGCGAAATACGCGTGACCTATAGTAACACTGTCACTGAGTAAGTTCAGCCGGAGTTTGGCAACTGACAACGGCTTTTGCAGACAACAAAAGTACATTTATACTAAACTTTACTTTTTTTTTGTAATTTTATTAAATTTGCCCAAAATAGCTAATTACATTAATTTTCGATTATAATTACATTACAGGGCTAGGAGACTACCAGAAACCTCTACAGGCTTTTATTTTAGTCCCCTACTTGCCTATATTAAAGTACTTACCTTTCTTTACAAACAACCCTAGACTAGTAGACTGTAGTAGCCGCGATAGTCGGCGAATTCAACATAAAACACCCTTACACCCCATCCGCAGGCTTGATACGACTTCAAACATTTTAATAACTGTTGGCGTGGCTATGACTATGAGCCGTGAAAATGATGTATTGAATAACGTAGCCGTAGCAGTTTGAACAACTACGGCGTACTAGAATGCTCAAGGGAATATACAACTGTAGTCGCCTTTGTCTTAGAGCAAGAATTCCATTGTTGATGATACTTGAAAACAGAATTACTCATAGTTATACATTTTTTTGTGTGTGCGAGCCAAAGCATTGACATTTGACATACTGAGCAGTTGCTATAAAACTTTGCTTTGTACCTCTTAAAACTACTTATCTTTGTTATAAACAACCCTTCATTAACACTTTAAGCAGCAGCCAATATAGTCAGTGAAATCACATATACCGCGGTAGAGATGCAACTCACTGAAAATAAAAAATATGAGGAGAATTTCGACGTTTCGAGCGAAGGCCCTTCGTCTGGAGTTACTAGCCCACCCGAATATAAGCCAACCATATATAACGCTCAGGCCATAACTGGGCATAAGAGCTCCTCCGTGTATAAGCCCCTCCGACTCCGTGTATAAGCCCATGGGCTTATACGCTTATCATTAGACAACAGGTCAGACGAGTGACGATAATTATATTACATGCAGTATTATGATGTTAACCAACTTATTTTATCATGTGTTAACTAGTGTATACTGTATGTTTGTATTTCTTTTCGTTCACGATGTAGTTTACAGGTACAATAAATATTAATACTAACTCAAAATGTCGTCCGTATAAAGCCTCCCTCCCCCGTATATATCCCTCCCTCCCCCGTATATAGCCCTCCCTCCCCCGTATATAGCCCACCCAGTTAATGAAATTTTCAACGGGCTTTTTAATGTCTTACAAACAGAACACAATCCAAAAATATTGGTAAATAAGAATTGTTCCTGATATAATTGTTAAAAATGATGTAATAATAATATCAAACTCGTTTAGTCGAAGCTAGGCCGCAACAGACTTTCACATCATGGACATGGGCCATGGGGCATGGCTGTCAACACATACATACTCGTAACCGGTTTTCAGTCTTAAACAATCAGCCAATATTTGACAGGTGAAGACTGAAGATCTCTTAAAAATAACATTTTGATTTAGTGTGCAGTTCTAAAGAGAACAGTAAATACTCAGGCATATTTTAGAACTGCAAATCGAGGTGTAAAATATAGGCCTATACTGTAGACTGCCGATAGCACAAAACGTACTACATTCCGAGTATATTTATTGTTGTGGACTTGTGGTCTATAAATAGCCAAGCAAGCAAATTGCCGAACAAACGTGTATTTTGTGTCAATTCAAGTTCTGTTGTAGACTGTACCTTCACAGCTTGAATCATAGTAAAGAATATTGCTTTTACAGCGTCGTAAACTAAAATGTCTCGATCATAAAAGCGCAATTTCTGGTTGAACATCGGCAGATTGTGGCCATTGTTTACGATATTAAGAACCCTGGTTGAGTTTCATAAGCAGTCACGGGGAACGAAAGTGCCTTAAGGCCTGATTCCACGGGAGCTTGTTCTCGGCGAAATGCGAAATATTTCGCACGAAATGAAATCGTGCATGCGCAGTAAAGATAAATTAAGGCCTGATTCCACGAGCGCTTTTTGTCAGCGAAATGCGAAATATTTCGCCTGTTTCTTTTGAATTGTGAGCAATCAAGTAGAAATAATTTATTCGAGTGGTCGCAATTCAAAAGAAACAGGCGAAATATTTCGCTGACAAAAAGCGCTCGTGGAATCAGGGCTTTAGGCTTCGCGAGAAAAAATTTCGCTTCGCCAGTGAGTAGAAGTCCGTTCTACTCACTGCGAAAGCGAAAAAAGAGTGCAAATTCAATAGAATCACTCATGTGCAGCCATCCATCATATTTCGGCATTTCGCACACACGATTTCGTGCGAAGAATTTCGCCGTCGTGGAATCAGGCCTTAATATTGCTTATAATTTAAAAGTTCACACGTACGGACTACGGAGTTACACGCGCAAACCTGTTTCGCAAGACCTCACCTCCGCCACGCCCCCCAAACACCTACCACGGGGTCACGAGATTGCGGCGAGACTTGCTTGTAACGCGGCATTCCAGATTTTGGGATGTAGCGTAATTTGTCGTTAGGGTGGGTACGTGGGGCAGAGTTATTACAGTTTTCTAAAAATAATTTGTCATTAATATTGCATTTGGCAGAAGCAGCCGTGAAACCCTGGGAACGGGCATATTGTAAACACTGGACTGGATTGTACTTTGGACTGGACTCTGGAGTACGAGGATGATTTTCGCTAATTTCCTATAAATAAATGAGGTTATGCCATAGATATCTTATACAGCTATTTCAATTAAGGTTGTCCCCCGAGCAAAGCGGAAAAGTCGAATACGAGCGCGAAAGGCTGCTGGGATTCGCTAATAAATGAATGGATTTATTAGCGATTCCAGGGACGCCGGAACTGGTGGGCAGGAGGGGCAGCCGCCCCCGTTGCCCTTTACCAGGAGGGGCAAGGGGGGCAAAGGTGCCCTTTCAATTTAAAGGATTGCCTTGGCGAAATAGCGAATTGTCAGAAATGTTACTGCAATTCTTTTACGAATTTGCTTCAGAAAACGCAAGAAATGCAGTCATCGAGCTTCAAGAGTAGCGCAATCGCCTGGCGGAGAACCCCCTCACACCCCTATCATCCAATAAATAGAAAACATGATTAGGCGAAGTTCAACTCCCGATGTTTTGCAAACATCTCTTAGTATATATCAATGCAAAAGTGCCCTTTCACGAAAATCTCCCCCCCTCTTGCCTTCACATCGTTCCGGCGTCCCTGAGCGATTTCCAGCAGCCTTTCGCGCTCGTATTCGACTTTCCCGCTTTGCTCGGGGGACAACCTTAATTGAAATAGCTGTATACAGTATACACTAGATAGCGCATCTCTTTTAGTAAAATTGAAGCCAAGAATATTCCAGCGGTTACCCCCATTTGAATAGATGGCGGCCATGTTGAAGTTTCCCACTCGCTAATAAACGCTTAAAAAACAACAATAACTTTCATCATTTGAATAGTTTGAAAATGTATTTGGAATAGGTTTAACTTAATGCTTAAGTTCCCTGTTTAAGAAATAGAAAACATACGAGTCTTCTCATTTCATGGGACTTTTTCCGCTAACTTGGCATCGAACTCTTGTGCTTTTTGGAATACCTCACTAACAGTCTCGCGCAGTCGTTCCGTTTTCTCTCTAACCGTTGCTGGTGATATCTTCTCTGTTATAATTTCGAATTTTGATCGCGGGTGCTCCTTGAAAACTAGTTCGTACGGCGAAACTCCCGTACTTGTGTGAACTGCTGTGTTGTATGCTAGTTGTACGTAAGGTAGGTGTTGAGACCATCGGTTGGGATGTTTATCTACCAATTTTGTGAGTGCTTCCCCCATCGTACGATTAATCCGTTCTACACCCGCGTTTCCTTGTGGCCTATAGGGTGGACTGAAGGTATGCTCAATGCCTTGGGTTATGCAAACTGTTCAAATGTTTCGCTTATGAAGCAAGGTCCATTGTCGGAGTGCACTTTGTTTGGTAAACCATATCTCGATATCCAACCCACGAGTGTATCCAACCCACAACTTGGCTAGTTTGTCCTCGAATTGGATGCATCTCTGCATATTTTGTACATGGATCTGTTATCACAACAATATTGTCAAATCCCTCTTTTATTCTCGGTAATGGACCCTTGAGATCTACTTGTATGAACGCAAATGCATGGTTTCTCTTCTTTTGGTCGTTGATGAATGGGTGTTTTTCTATGTCCCTGGGCAAGAGTAGCAGCACAGCGTTTGCACGTTTTTGCATAGTTCTCTACTTCTGCTTTCATCTTTGGCCACCAATAATGAGGTTCAATTCTTGCAAGCATTTTATCTGCTCCTTGGTGCCCTGTTTCGTCATGTACGGAAGCCCAGAAGTGTAATTGCTATTACCTATTTCCGTGTTGAAAAAGTGGGTTGCAAAAGCTACTTTTTTTGCTATTTCCTATTACCGTGTTTCCTATTACCTATTACCGTGTTTCCTATTGCTGTGTTCCCTATTTCCTATTACCTATTACCTATTACCGTGTTTCCTATTGCTGTGTTCCCTGGCGGGCTATTTCCTATTACCTATTACCGTGTTTCCTATTGCTGTGTTTCCTATTTCCTATTACCTATTACCTATTACCGTGTTTCCTATTGCTGTGTTCCCTGGCGGACTATTTCCTATTACCTATTACCGTGTTTCCTATTGCTGTGTTCCCTGGCGCGCGGGCCATTACCTATTACCATGTTTCCTATTGCTGTGTTTCCTATTTCCGGTATAAATTTACTATAAATATTATAGTTTATTTTTTTTCTTGCGGTCCGAAGTCATATTTTACGCTTTTCTGCAATCTGATTGGCTACGTGAGCGGTCCGTATGAACCCGTATACGGACCGCGCGAGATTTAATGCCATAGAGCCAATGTTTTTATTTTTCAAAATTTAAAGACGAGTTTAATTTTAAAACTACTTTTTAAAACATTAAAATGTCTGCAGACGATGAAAAACACAGTGAAAACGAATTTTACTATCTCACAAAAGATATTTCTCTTCCCGATAGCATTGATAGAAACGACGTTTTATTTGGGAGACCGGCTAAACGGAGAGTTATGAAGTGGAGAGTTATCTCGGAGAGTTATGATTTCGGAGAGTTATGTTCGAACCACGCCCAAACCACGCCTACTTTTCCCAACGACCACACCCAATTTCTTAACTCTCCCGATGTTTCCTTGACCTAACATGAGAGAGTTATGTTTGACGTAACTCTCTCTCGTTAACATTATGAAGATGTTAGAGAGTTATCATTTTTTATAACTCACTGCGTTCACGATTGTGGCAATGAAGAGAGTTATGTCAGTTTTTTGAAAAAAACTTCCACATTTTAGTAAATTATTCTGAATTTACTTTTTTCTCAAGTTTCAGCTTTAATATTCCACGCTAGTAGAAATTAGTAGTGCTTTAGTACTTACCAAGTGAAGCGAGTACCAGTAAATAAATTATTATACATGCTCACTTGGATTACCTACAAAGCCCAACATTCAGATACAGCTCTCGTATTAGATAGAACCAGAAAACCTTTCCAATGTAATGCCCTATATTGGCTGATATGGGAAAATATTTGCAAAACCTGAATTTCTGAAAGATCAATTTTCGCATTTTTTTCAATTTTCTTGCAACTATGCTTACCGTATTTACTGCCAAATACACGTCAAAACATGCTTCTGGGGGTACTTTGACCCTTCTGCGGCAAGCATCTCATTGTTTTGACCGAGTCAAGTTGTACTATTTCCTGTTTGGACGCACGCTATTGACACGCTACAAACTGAAATACCAAAATATAAGATGAAAATCTGAAGAAACAAATTTTGTTATTTAAAGGTTTTCTCAAAAAAACTGACATAACTCTCTTCATTGCCACAATCGTGAACGCGGAGAGTTATAAAAAATGATAACTCTCTAACATTTTCATAATGTTAACGAGAGAGAGTTACGTCAAACATAACTCTCTCATGTTACTTCAAGGAAACGTCGGGAGAGTTACGAAATTGGGTGTGGTCATTGGGGAAAGTGGGCGTGGTTTGGGCGTAGTTCGACCATAACTCTCCGAAATCATAACTCTCCGAGATAACTCTCCGGTTGGTAACTCTCCCTTTAGTCACACCCTTTATTTGGCAGCTTCATTCGCGTGCGGGAGGAGTGATTGGGGAAATCCAGAGGAGGAATTAAAAAAAAAATAAAAATATTATTTACCGGTATGGTCGGTCCGTATAGAGAAATATTTCTTTCGGTCTTAAAAACGTCCCTCGGCCTTCGGCCTCGGGCCGTTTTTAAGACCTCGAGAAATATTTCTCTATACGGACCTCCAATCCGGTAAATAACATATATATATATATCAATGACTCGATATATCAAAGTCTCTTTAGTAGTATAGGGAATGAGGGTTCTAGACCACTTTTTCGGCCCGCGATCTCACCCAGCTTCCGGTCAGCGGTTTCCATATTTTTCCCTCAAAAACGCGGGCTCATATTTTTCTAGACCATTTTTCTATTATTTTTGGTATTATTTTTTCTATTATTTTTCTATTATTTTTCAGCATTATTTTTTCAACATTATTTAACAATTTACTTTTCCTATTGAGTGATGCCCGTACGCGTAACTTGTAACACCATCTTCAAGTAGGTATCTTTTATCATCGAAACAGCTGAGTGTAATTTTCTTCAGTTCGTAAGTTCCGATTTTATGCTTGATGCTTCTGATTGTGTTCATCTTATGTCTCATCCTACCTTTGGTCTTAATCACGTTCTTAAAGTTTTCGTGAGTGAGTTTGTTTCTGATCACGTACTTTTTCACACCTTTAGCTGTCATTCCACCTCCACCACTCTCCTTCACGTAAGAGTACATCTTTGACCTTAACCCTACGAATTCTATCACTGGTACTCCTGCAGCTTCATCCTTAAACTTTCCAATTACCTTCTTATTATGAGCTGAGTAATACGGAAAATCTTTTGGATAATCTGAATTATCCCAGCAGTCTTCCTTCTCACCGATCCTCTTGAAGTCCTCATACACATCATCAGTCTTAATCTCATACATTAGACTGTCAGTGTCAGTAAAGAGGAGCTTTGACTTGTCACCGTACTCCTTCTTGATTGTGTTGTAATGGAAGTCGTACATTAGAGTCTTGGATAAGTCTAAGATACTCATTCCCACATAACACGGCTTATTCAAGGTTAGCACTTCCTTCATTCTCTTTACCACGATCAGGCTCTCATTCATAATCCTATGTGACTGGAAGCATGGAGACGCCGTAAGTTTAAGGAGATCATTTTTCGATGACACTAGTTTCACATCAACTCTCTTCCTTAAATTCTCCATAGTCTTTCCATAAATGGAATTGTTCATTAGCTTGAAGAAGTTTTTCTCGAACGCATTCTTAGCGACTGATCGTTTTTGAGTATTGAAGTCAATATATTTTTTCAGCCAAGTTGACTGCTTGAAGGAGACTGCTCTGTGAACCTTCACAAGTTTCATTCCGAGTTCCATGTAGAGTTTCAGATTCCTAACATGTAGAACGTAATTCTTCCTGGGACCTAAGGAGTTTACCAGTTTCCGCACACCTCCAATTGTCAGCTGGAATTTATCAGCAATATCCTTGGCATAGTCCGATAACATTGACACATCAATCTCCTTACTTTCTGGAGCTAGAGGATAACCATTATGTATATCATGAAGTTCTGCTGGATATTCCATGTCAACCTCAAGAACCATACCCCTTCCACTACCCCCTAAGTAGTCATCAATATTTATTTTGTCAACTTCCTCAATCCACTCAAACTCACCATTTGGAAGAGGTTGAGACATCGCCCAGCCATATAAATTGTTCGCGTCGAGGTACATAAGGAACTTGTTTTCGGCCTCTTCGTCATACGTTTCCATGTACTTATTATTCGCCGTGGAGTGTCTATGAGCAATATGACTTACCCCACCTCTCATTCCCTTCTCAAAGAATTGGAACATGTCCATATCACTTACCAATTCTATTTCCTCACCTGACTGTTTTAGGAACGCGTCCCAACTTAGACTAGGTGCTGAGATGTAATGAGCAGGGTCAAGCTTGTAATTCTCCAGGCAGGTTTTCCTGAAATTCTCAAAGACATCCGCTAGTAGAAGAACGTCAGTCTCTAGATAAAGATCGTGGTAGTCCCTCATCGTTTTCATTCCAAAGTGATCCCAAACTTTTTGAGCTCTTTCGTAATCTTCATCTTTCACTTCAGATTCATATAGAGACGAATAGAACTTGTCTTTACTTGGAAGCCCCTCAGAGTCTAGTTTACTAATGTCATCTAAGTATTCATATGGAAATATACTTTTCTGTCTCACAAGATCGAAGTCCTCACCTTGCCACCGCTGACCGACTATCTTGAAGTCTTCAGGTGAAAGGTTATCCACAAGCGCCTCCAAGGAAGAAGCCATGAACTGTATAGAATCAATAAACACAAGACTTTTTCCTAATGAGAAGGAAATGTATTTCTCCATGTTATTTGGGACAACGTTAATGTTCATCTTAAACTTACCAATCTCCTGCATTATCAGATGACTATCATAACCTCTTAGATTATGGAAGACCACTGGAAGTTTCCATGTAATTCTATATTTCAAGTTACACATATTATGAGCAGCTCCGCGGTAAAGTCCAGTTACATGATCATGGTCCCTGACTCTATCATCACCTAAGTCACAGCCGCAGATGGAGCAGTTTCTTGTCATCCAGAACTCAGCTTCTTGTTCAGGTGTGATTACCATCTTTTTCTTGAAGATTTTGTTCACCATTTCCCGGCACCTGATAGATTCCTTCAGAACTGTCTTCAGGAAGACCTCTGTAGCATCTTCACCAACGTAACTCGTATATTCACCTGAGTACTGATCATCATAGTGACACACTGTCTTCAACCCAAAACTGCAAGCTTTATGTGTTTGGTAAAGCTCTGTTGAACTCTTCTCCTCAGTGCCCTCTGATTCCACTTTCCTTTCCTCGGGAACAAGCATAGATTCAAAGTCAGCATAGATTACAAATGGAGCAGGCATTGAATTTCTATAATGACCGAACTTTATTTTTGAACCAGCATTGGGAAGCTTCGTGGCCTGAGTTCCATTTACACTAACACATGTCTCACTATGTTTCTTTAATGTTTCCTCACTAGTGCAACTATGAAGGCAATGTAAGCAGAAGTGCTTCTTATTTGAGTTACCGCTGACACTGAAGAGCATTCTATTTACATCCTTTATTAGGACATAATGATTACCACCGTTGTTGTCACCTAACAACAGCAACTCCATATGTTCATCATATTTAGTCTTAGAGTTCCTGATAGGATAAAACTGCTTTTTGCCCTTATAACCGAACACTGATATGCTTATTGAGTTCTTCCTCTCAATTTTATCAATATCGCTTATCTTTACAGGGAAGTCTATACCTTTATAATCTAGGTTCTCCGCGAACTCCCTATCTTGCTTTGTAATAGCAGTTGCCCTCCTAGCCTTTGACCTCAAATGTCTCACATGACTCCACATAAAGCATTTCTCATCCATGTTTTGCATATTAATTAAGCCGCATTTTGGATTACTGATGTCTGCGGGTAACTTCATATATGAACTACCCTTGAGAGGTTTGTACATTGCAATATTAACATAATGACTCTCAATGTTCAGAATAATCCAATTTGAACCTAAGTTTTGGAAAGTTTCAATTCTGGATAAGATAGTCAGTTGGTTCTGAGCTGAGTGCTTTCAATATCCTCAAAGTTAGTTGCAGTTCCAGTTTTTGACTTAAAGTACACTGAATCCTTCTTTGTTTTGTCATTTCCGATTTCCTTGGACATTCTCACCTTAATTGTCTCCGTATATTTTAGACCTCCCATTCTCTTCAACTCGTTAACTAGAATTCCCCTCACAACCTGCCTACTCGCTGTCATCTGGTCCAAGGGATCCATAAAGTTTGGAGTTATTGAGTAAGTCACCGCTGCACCATTTGCGGCAGTTTCTATCTTTCTATAAGAAGGCTTCTCAAGATACGTTCCGAATGGATCAATCTCATGTTCCTTTGGTGTGATCACTACAGGCTGTTCCTTAACCTCTTTCATCACCTTTACGGGCTTTCTTAACTTTGGAGGAGGCACTGGCTTTTTAGTTCTTGGCTTGGGAACAGGTCTCTCTCTAGGGAACACTGTTCTTGGCTTAGGAACTGGTCTCTCTTTAGGGAACACTGTCCTAGGCTTAGGAACTGGCCTCCATGGAGTTACACCTTTCGGTACCTCAGGAGCTTTCCTTGTTGGTCTTCTGCTTAGGTCCACCGTCACCGTGTACTTATTAGGTCCCACCTGAGTTATTACACTATCTGCAGGAATCGATAGTTTTATTTTATTCTGACTCATGAATCTTTCCGCGACTGTTTGCCTCTTAACTTTTGGTGGTCTTCCACGTTTCTTTGGAATCACAACCTCAGCCTCAGACTTAACCTTTGCTGGTCTTCCACGTTTCTTTGGAATTACTACTTTGGTGTCAACCTTAGCCTTTGGTGGTCTTCCACGTTTCTTTGGGATCACAACCTTAGCATCAGATTTAGCCTTTGGTGGTCTTCCTCTAGGACGTTTTGGATTCCTAATGTTCTCTAGCCTCTTCATTTCTGCATTGACTTGAGGATCATCAGTTCTCCATCTACCTCCCATTGTTGGTGGTAGACCTTCAACTCCCTGACTGAGTAGACTTTGATACGCCTCCTCAACCAGTAGAGCCTTTGCTTTCTGTCTTTCGGAATATTTCCACGTTGGCATAATTCCTCTCTCACCCTTCTCATTCAATGGTCGTCTTCTTGCTCGTCTAGGGTCAGTAGAACGATCTCCTTCATCTATGAACTGTCTTTCTCCTTCAAAGGGATCTTTGTCCTTATCCTTAGGTGCAACTCGATAGAATTCGTCATTCGTTATCTTCTCCACTTCATCTTCGAAATCACTAATATCGCTGTCATCAACTATCTCGCTAAGTGCCATAAGTTGTTCCACGGTCATATTGTTCATGTCAAAGTTTGTCGCCATTTTTCACTCTTTCTCTATATACTATAGGTAAAAAAAAATAGACCTATTTAAAGGCCTATTTAATTTTGTATTTAATTAATAATTTTTATTTGATAATTAATGTTTTATTTAATTTGATAATTAATATTTTATTTAATTTTATAATTAATATTTTATTTAATCCAATAATTAATATTTTTATTTATGTTTGAATTTCCAGTTATTATAATATTTACAATTTATGGGTTCCCATCCCAACTCAGGGAAAACCTTTCCATATAGTCTGTCCTCAAGGATGTTCACAATTCTTTGAGTCTTAATGTCCTCAGGTGGGTTTCTCAACATGATGTTGTTCATGCTGGCTAACCTAAGTAGGTAAAACTTATATCTAACTATGTTGCGCCCCCGTTGCAGTCTAAGTCTCTGTATACATCTTACGATGCTTCTAAACTGCTCCCGTATGGTATCCCTATCCCCTGAAGCAACATGCTCTAATAAGTGTCTCTCAAACCAGCGGACTCTATTATGACACGACTTCTTTTTCAGATAGTCGTCCTTGTTGTGGTTGTAACTAACGTAGTATGTGAAGCCATTCATAGCACTAGTTCCGCAACGTGTGCATACATCTGCTCCATCTATTATTACAATAGACTTACTACCACATTCACTACATATTGGATCATATGTATGTTTGACCCTCATTTTATTTCTCACGTATTTCATTACTGCAGCCTCTAACTCCTCAATAGTGTTTGCGTTCTTACCGACTCGTTCCATTTCATCAGGTGTTACCAGTGTCAGCCAGTCCATTCCCTATACTATATGTGTTAAAATTTTTTACCATATTATTTACAGTATTATATCATTAGGTAAGCCACCCCTCCAACCACCCCACCTATAATTAAACCAAAGATTGCCATATATTCTTCCATCTCAGAGCTAGGTTTGTAGTGATTACTTAACTGCGGCCTTCTTGGCATAGCCTTATGTGTTAACTCATTGATTCTTCTAACGAGTTCCAGTGACTTATTCGTTGAATTAATATCCTTATTTGCCTCGGCTAGTTCCGACTTTAGTTCAGCAATCCTATTTCTTCTATCAGTGACCTCTTCAAGGTACTTCTCTCTTTCAGCTGTTAGGTTCTCCATTGCAACGTTATGTCTGTGGGCTTCCTCAGCATATCCATTCTTATCGAACATCTTAAATAGGTATCCTGCTCCTGCAAATGCAAATGCGTTAAAGAGTCCTCCTGCTACTGCTGACGCCATTGTATAGTTTTACCTAGGTTTGAATGGATCATCTGGTATATACTTCTTTTCTTTCAGGTAAGAGACTAGCAGAGATGAGAGGCTAACTGAGACAGCTAGCTTTACCATTCCTTTTACATTTTCTGGGGTGCCTAATGGTTCTTTTAATAGTTTTTTCGATGCCATTGATATACCAACTGCTCCTGCTGTAAGTAACACTGCGTTGTACACTTCCGCGGTCATCTTTTATTCTTTACTCATCTTGCTATAATATATATTATGTTTAACGTATCATTCAAGTGAATCTAACTTAGACGCATCAGCTTTCCTGGTTACTTCTACAGTTTCAGGGATGTACTTAGGTTCTGGTTTCTTTGTTTCCCTCTGATGCTGGTTATATGCTAGGACAAGAGATACCAATGCGATGACCACTCCTACATATGCGATCATGTTATTGCTGGATGACTCCTCAGGTTCTGCAAGTTTCTTTTTCCTCTCCTTTGCTATTTTACTGATTGCGGCTAATCGTTTTCCTGCAGCTACTCTTTTTGGGTCTTTCTTCTTTTCACTTGTTACTGCTTGAGTTTGCTCAGGTTTATCTTCCATTCTACTTGTAAGATACCTTAGGTTTAACTGGGTTTTATCTTGTGAGACATCTAGAGTCTACTTGTGAGATAACTCAAATTTACTTGTAAGATGTCTCAAATCTACTGGTGAGATAACTTAAATCTACTGGTGAGATAACTGGTGGGATAACTTAAATCTGCTGGTGAGGTATCTCAAATCTACTGGTGAGATGACCTGACTAGTACTTACCTGAACTGAACCTAGGTCTGTACAACCTTACAGCGCACTATGTGTTGTTCGCTGTGACCTTCTTTGCGACCTTCTTAAGTGAAAAGTATTCGTTGATTCTAATGCAAGTTTTTACAAGGTCATCTGACACCGTCACCATGTAACCTATCTTCATAAGTTTGTGGAACCATAACACTTGCTTTTCACTTGCGACTCCGGTGCCTTTGGGAGACTTGAATTCAATTGCAAATCCTTTATACTTCCCCATAGGATTCTCTATAATAATATCTGGCTGACCACCTTTGTATCCCTTCTTCCAGGCATCACATCTCTTAGATGATGTGTCCTGATACTCACCTAGACCGGGTATTACCACAGCCTCTGGGTAGTTATCCCTGATGTAACTCACGACTGTGTGGTGTAGGTCCGTTTCATTTAATAGGATCATTTGGTTGTATCTAAGTGACCTTCTATCTGGTAAACTGTATGTGCCAGTTTTTCGTATAGATGGTAGGACATCAGTAAATACCCACCTCCTGAACTCCTTTGCTGTATTAAGTTCTGATCCAAAAATTAACTGGTACAAGCCCTGTTCTGTAATTAGGATGGTGCTAGGATGACCCTTCAAAAGGGTGTCCTCGAGGACACCCTTTCGGATGGACCCTAGAGTGCACTTATCCTCTTCCCAAACATGGTTTCTAACTGCTTTCTTCGTGTCAAGGTACCCAAGAGATTCCGCCACATCTTTTGCGTAAAACAGGATCTCATCACCTTTCTTAGTGATTCTCACACTAACGTTAAGGTCTCGGTTCCTGAAGAGTTTTTCCATCTTTCTCTATATTATATATGTAAAAATTTTTGGACCTATTTTATTAAGTATTTAATTTCAATTTGTTGATAGGCATTCCCTCTTCCCACCCAACCTATCACCAAGTGTGTCCTATGGTAAATAAAATACTACGACTCATGGAGTTCCTTGTATATCTTTACAACTGTTTTGATAGTGTCATCTTTGAAGGTATAGAAGTCGTACTGGAGTGGCCCAACAACCTTTTCCTTGAACGCGTGTATGTCCTTCTCCAATGCATTAAGGGTATCCTGTATCTTCTTAAGTCCCTTTTCGCTAGCCTCAGCTCTCTCAATCAGTCCATTAATTATGTCTTCAAATTCAGTTCCTTCCCAAGCGTTATCCCATTCGTATCCTGACATTCTTCTGTATTTAATAAGATATGTTTGGCTTCCTCAGATATTTCCTCAGGTTCCTCCTTCTTGTTCCACTTATGCGCAACAACATGCTTGGCTGTTGTACAACCACCTGATATTAAACCTATGAATGGAATGTTTGGGGATATCATTCTTGTTAAATAACATACGTCATCCTTTAGAAGTTTATCGCTAAGTAGTTCCTCTGACAGTTTCTCTGAAGATGCTACTGCACCGAAACTCCCCAGTATAGAAGCAAACTTTGAAATTATAAGTGTTGATAGGAAGTCACTTGCGCATGACATCCTCTGACTTTCATACGCATGGTATAGTCTATCCACAACATCCTTGTTGGACTTTCTTATAAAACTTGCGGACTTCTCTATTACACCATCCCTAGATAGCTCTATAAGCTTGTCTCTTTTGCTTTCAGTTTGCGACTTATCTGCGGCTGATTTAGTTTTTCTTGCGGTAGACTTAGCTTTCTTTTGCGGTGTCTTTGCGGCCTCTTCTACTTCCCTCACAGCTGCAGATATTTCTTCATCAGATTCGGGTCCCATCTTTTATATCCTACGTTATGTTTTGTTTGATAGTGTATGTGTAAGGGTGAATAAGTAGTATATCTAGTGCGGTGAACTTCTTATCTTTTAATATTTTCGTAATCTCTGTAATTGTCTCTTGAGGAACACCACTTAGGTAATCATCTGTTATCACCTTCATATCCCTACGACTAGGGTTGTAGAATGTAACTAGCCTGGAAATGTTCTCCCTGAATGGTTTTGCAATTGATGATAATTGTTGGGTAATTACAATGACTGATAGGTTGTAATGTCTTGCGGAGAATGCTAGGCGCACCAGTTCTGAGACTCTTTTCTTTACATCCTGACCTGCAGCACAGTCATCAATGATGATTAGCGTTTGAGTTCCACGAAATATGGTGGACACTGCCTTCAGAACTAGATTGATCATTTCTTGTGAACATGGAATTTGTATGACTCCATGATCACTAATATGAGCCCAATTAATGTAAGTCATATTCCATTCTATTGTTGGACATATAATCACAATATAATCGAAAACTTTATTGTATTCTATTTCTAGCATGTTAAGTAAGAACTGAGTTTTACCACTTCCTGTCATTCTACTATGAGCATGTTGAATGGTGGTTCAAGTTGCATCTCTATGCTTTACCGTTGGTGCAAGCTAATATTGAATACTTGATAGATCTCTATTTGCAAAGTTAAGGAGGGCATCCGATACAACAAAAATGTTGCACTGAACGTCAGCTGTTGTGGCTTGCTTCTTGATTTCCATAAGTACTCCAGACTGCGTGTTGACAATCTTCCTTCCTCCTCCAGTGGTATCATCCTGAGTCGTTCTAAGATCGATTACTAGAGCAAAACCACTACTGAAGAACCTGCTGATAGACATAAATTCATCTGCCATAGATTTCTCACACATGGGGCAGAAGAATCGTTTTGCCTCTTCGAAGAACCTATTTTTATGAAGTCCTTGGGAGAAGACTGCATTAGGCACCCCTTCAATGGTTAGGTTCACTTTATCAATGTTTGGGTAAATATATTCTTCAGAACTGTTCTCACTTTATTGGTAAATAGAAGGACAATTGCTGACATGCTCTTTCTGGGGATATTTATGTTTTCATTGATAATGGTAAGATCTTTGCCCCAATTACTTGTGCGCATAAGTGTGACATGTTTGTAAGACAGTGAGCGGCCTGTTGAATACATCCTTGATACTTCACCTGCAAGGGCGTCATTTTCAATGGTCTCATATTCTAACTCAAGATTGTCCAGTTTATAATTACCCTTAGCTTCACCTCCTTGGGCAGTCATAATTTCATCTGATTGCGGGAGTGTGAGGATGTACATAGGATTGTTATTCATGGAGAACGGTGTGTAGAGTCCATGATCTGCAATTATTTTATCAATTGGTTTTCTCAGCTTAGATCCATACACACTGTGGAGAAGTGCATCTGCTACTTTATTGGCATCACCTACCTTTGCTCCTGAGTCATCACCTGATATTAACTTCCTGAGATTTTCACTTGCAAGACCCTGTTCCGTCATCTTTTTCCTATCACCTAGCGTTAGCCATAGATCTTTGTATACTTCGTACAAACTCTCTCCTGAACAGTCATAAGCTGTTTCACCGGCTACTTTAATCTGAAGACGTTTAGCTATCAACTTAGACAGGTTATTATTAAAGTGGCTTTTTGTATTGGAATTCTTGAAGTCAAATAATAGTGCCAGTGATCCTGGAACTAAACAAGAGTCGGGTTTTAGCTTAGGGATGTTAATGTACAGCTCTTCACCCGGGCTGATAGTTGTTGGATTAAATGTTACGACACTTCTAGTTCTTGGTCCTTTTACAGATGTCATGCGGCTCCTCCTGAAGCCAGGCTGGAGTTCTCTTTCTGTGGTATTCATACTTTATACAATATGTAATGTTTAGTTGTATATGTACAGTAAAACTACTGCTGCACAAACAATGATTATCCATATATTATCCGCTGCTAACTCTACTCCATCGGCTATCTTCTGAAATACAGGTGGTAGTTCTATTTGAT
>CACRXK020001806.1:0-49548 GCA_902702795.2 Paramuricea clavata
CAGAGCGGAATCTTGCAACTTGAAAGTATGGTCGATTTTGTTGCGTTTTCTAGTAATTCGAAGTGTCTTACATTTATCTGTGTTGAGGAGAAGATTAGCATTGGCAGAGGAGGTTTGGAAATTCGCAAGATCATTCTCCATAGCGGATGCATCAGCCTTCGCGTTTATCACCTTGTAAATCTTTGTGTCGTCAGCAAACGTCGCGATCTTCGAGTGGTTGATGGAGTTGGGGAGATTATTCTGATATAATAGGAACAGCAGCGGTCCAAGGATTGAGCCTTGTGGAACTCCGGAGGTTACTGGTAGTGCTGACGATGTTGCACCAAGTACTGTAGTCTGCTGCCGACGGTCCTTGAGGTAAGATCTAAACCAGTTAAGAATATTTCCACCGAATCCAAAATCACGAAGTCGTTTCAACAGTTGCATGTGACTTACTCGATCAAACGCCTTGGACATATCCAAGTAGATCACATCAACTTGTTTCCCAAGATCCAGCTCACGACCAATATACTCAAAAACTTCAATGAGCTGTGTAACACAGGACTTCCGAGGAACAAAGCCATGTTGACCATTGTTAATCTGTTCGAAAACGTGGTCTTTGATCTTATTGAACACGCATCTTTCCAATGCTTTCGAGATAAGCGAAAGAAGCGAAATTGGTCGATAGTTTTCTACGTGCTCTTTGTTGTCTTTTTTGTGAACGGGAACAACATTTGCTAGTTTCCAGTCGCGTGGTAACACACCAGTGTTCAGAGATTTATTAAACAAGGCGGTTAGTGATGGAGCAATTTGGCGAGCTGTTTCTTTTAATAATCGTGCAGGAATCCCATCTGGACCTTGGGCTTTGTTAATGTCGAGGTTATGCAATACGGAGAAAACATCGGCTTCCGAAAGGGTAATGTCCTCGATGATAGTATTGTTAGACTGATATGGAAGAGCGTCAGAGCTGTAGTTTTCGATATTTGGATCGGTGGTAAATATAGATGTGAAGTAGTTGTTGAACAGCGCAGCAATATCTGCTGGATTTCCTGCGGATGTTCTTTTGGTTTCAGTTACTTTCACCGAGAGCTTTTGAGGAATGTTCCGTGTCTTATTATTGAACTTGAACAGGGACCAGAAGCGTTTCGGATTAAGTCCACGGCTGGAACAAATAGAGTCGAAATATTTGGAGCGACTGTTACGTAACATACTCTTGATAGAACTACGAAGGGTTTTGAATTTTTCCAGGAGATATTCAGTAGGTGTAGGGGATTTCTTAATTCTGAGGCGGAGAGAGTTTTTCTTCTTCATGTTGTGTAGAATTGTAGAATTCATCCACGGTACATAGTTGCGACCCTTTACTCTCACTGATGGTATGTGTTGGGATACTGCTTCTAGGAACGCCTTCTTCCATTGTTGCCAGTCGTGGTTGATATTGTCGTCGGTTGTAATCAGGGAATCCAGATTTAGACATTCAAGGGAAGTTCGTAAGCCAGCAAAATCACCTTGACGATAATTATAGACAGTTCTGCGTATCTTTGGTAGTTGATTATGACACATTGAAAGTTCAAACACAATAATGTTGTGGTCGGTGAAAAGTTCTGCTTGAGTGGGAGACAAAATTTCACATATTTTGACTTTGTTGGGAATATTGGTTAGAACGAGATCTAACGTGTTATTACCTCTAGTAGGCGCGGTGTTTAGTTGTTCCAAGAAATGGTCATGGAGCAGTTCTACGAAGGTATTTTCGTTACTACCTGATGTTCTCTCTGGCGAGTCCCATGATATACGTGGCATATTGAAATCTCCTGCAAGCACAATGTTTGAGTGTTGTGAACAAACATCACTCATAAAGTTATTGAACTTGTCCAACCAGCTATGATCTGAGTTTGGTGGACGATAACAAGAACAAATTAATAAACTTGCGTTTGAAGTGGTTGTTATTTCAGCCATGGAGATCTCCAAATCATGACCATGTTGAATTTCTCGCACTGATTTAAATGAAGAAATCTTTATCGCTAACAGTACTCCACCACCACGAGATCCGCGATCGTTCCTGAATATGTCATATCCCGAATGCAGAATTTCAGAGTTTTTAATATCCTCATTAAGCCACGTTTCGTTGACACAAACGATATCGGGATCTTCAGAATAGACCAAGTTCTGGAAGCGTTCCATGTTAGTATCTGTCAAATTGTTTCCGATGTTGGTTTTATGTAAACTCATCAGACTTCGAGCATTGAGTGCGAGACATTTTACGAACTGGTTTTCACGATTCGTGTGTTTGTAAGTTTAGTAAGTAATGAATTAGATAAACAAAGCCCCGATACAAATAATAAGAATAATTCAATTATAATGACAATGAGTGATGGAGCAGAAAGTCAAAGCTACAATAGAAATAGTATAACTAAAGAGAGGGAATTAAATAGAGGATTTAAATTAAAATTGCTCATTTAAACATCCGAAGTCAACATTGATCAATTGAGGGTATATTTACGAAAAGAGCAATTTGATGTAATTAGTATAAATTAATGAACTATGTTAGATGACACGGTAGCTGACCATGAAGTATATATAAGGTGTTACGATATAATTAGGAACGATATACGAATAGAAATGGATGTGGCGTGGCTATCTACATAAGAAGTGTGATTAATTATATAGAAAGATATGACCTAGAAGATGATAATCTGGAAACGATAACAGTTGAAATCTCTAAGCCAAAATCGAAGTCATTTGTAGTTAATACTTGATATAGACCGTCTGACACTTCAGGTACCGTTTTTGCTAATTTTGAAGAATGCGTTAAAAAGCTAGACGTGGAGAATAAGGAGATTATACTTATAGGAGATTTTAACTGTAATTGGGATCCAGAAAATAGTAGAACAAGCTCGCAAAAAGAAAAACTTAAAGATATTGCGACTACATTCCAATTTAGGCAGTTAATTACGGGGAACACTAGGATTACTGATAGCTCAGCAACGCTAATTGATTTAGCGTTTACTAACACGCCTGAAAATATTGTCAAATCAGTGACCACAGTCTTTTTATACAAAGGAAAATTTAAATACCGCGCAAACAGTCAAAAGTAATAGTTACAAGGCAATATAAGAACTATATGAAGCAGCAGCGGTTAATATAAAAATAACTTAAGTAAAATTCTGTCCACGTTGATAAATACTGAGAACCTTGACATTATATGGGAAGATTAGAAAACAAAATTTCTAGTTGTAGCGGATATACATGCACCTTGCATTACTCGTAAAGTGAGGAATGACTATGTACCCTGGAATACGGCAGAAATAAAAAACTCAATGTACTATAGAGATTCCCTCAAGAAAAAAGCTGTTAAAACTACCCCTGTAGGTCTAAATAAGCACATGAAGCGTACAAAAGAGCCCGGAATGATGTCAATAAAATGATCAGACATACAAAGGCAACCTATTACATGAATGCTTTTAACCAATATGAGTCTAATCCGAAAGAAATGTGGAAAAAAAATAAATGATCTAACAAACAACCAAACGTACAAGGGGATTGAGTAATGTTAACTGATCTAACAGAAGTTTCGAACTCCTTGCGAAATTGGCCCAGATCTATTTGATAAATTACCAGAACCAGATTATGTAGCAGAATCGTATGTAAATCCCATAAATTTCGATTTCTATTTTCAAACAATAACCGAGGCAGAAGTTTTAAATTATTGACTACACTTAAAACATCTAAGGCCACGGGACATGATATAATTTCGGCTAAACTGTTGAAGGACGTCGACTCTGCGGATTTAATTACAAAGACGTTGACTCAAATAATTAACAAATCAGTATTTTTAGGTACATTTCCAGATGATATGAAAGTGGCAATTATTTCTCCTATTTATAAAACAGGAAACAAAACGGAGACCACGAACTATATGGACCAGTGTCCGCACTCTCCGTTGTCGCGAAAATGTTTGAAAAATTATCTCGCAGCAGCTTTCTAATTATTTGGAAACAAATGGAGTAATAGTGAACCGGCAATTTGGTTTCAGAAAGAAACAAGCACTCCACACAAACAGCGCTCCTAAATGTTACAAACAAATGGTATTTACATTAAGGCTATTTGAATGGGGTTATATTCCTTGACTTAAAGAAAGCATTTGATTGCGTAAATCATAGCATTTTGTAAAAAAAAATACAACTCTATATATATGGTATAAATGGTGTGGCCTATAGCTGGTTTAAATCGTATATTTAACAAATCGAACCCAAATGTGCAAGATCGGACAAACTAGGTCGCAACAACACACCATACATTGTGGAGTACCCCAAAGATCTAATTTGGGACCACTTCTGTTTCTCCTATATATAAACGATCTACCAAACTGTTTATCGCATACATCTGCGAATATAATCGCAGATTATACTAATATACAACAACACCGTGGCCGGGCATATTTTTCAAGCTCGCCCGGTGTGGATATACACTCAGAGTAACATCACAAACATCATATAACAACAAAAGGTTTCAACATAGAGGACATTCAAACGCGTTTAAACGATGATCTAGAACATATTCATCAATGGTTATTGGCGAATAAATTGATTTTAAATACAGATAAAACAGAATACATGATAATTGGTTCGCGACAGAGACTATCAAAGATTGAAACTGACCCTGTAATTGAATCAGGTGAAACAAAAATTAAGCGCGTTAAGTATTCGAAAACGTTAGGCATTATTATAGATGATCAACTTTTGTGGAAAAAACAAGTGGAAAGCATTGTATCCAACGTGTCCCCTAAAGGTATAGGTATGCTGAGACGAATACAGAGTTATGCCACCAAAAGAACATTGATAAATGTTTATAACATGATAATACTGCTATATTTTGAATACTGTAGCCTTGTTTGGATTACTGTAAGTGCAGCGAATATCTGCGCGACAAAATGCAAAAAATGCAAAACAGTGCTGCAAGGGTCATCACTGGCAGACCATATGAAATAGCAACAAAAGAAATATTTAAGGAATTAAATTGGCAACCTTTAGCCGACCGATGGGAGAAAAATAAGTTAGTGTTTATTGTTCGAAATCGCTAATAATCAAAACTACAATTTACGCAGCAAGGGTAATGATTTTCGTTTACAAAAACCAAAAACAAATTACATGAGAAAAGTATTAGTTATAATGGAGCATTAGCGTGGAACAATTTGTCAAATAATGTAAAAGCAACAGATATGTCAATTGGCCAATTTAAGGCTGCTCTCGACAGCAAATAATACGTGATTCTCTTCTGTAAATACTTTTCCATATTTGATAAATTTCCTGCATGTTAATTAAGTTACTTTGTTATTATTCTGTAAATATCTTTCTATTTGACAACATTTCCTGCATGTTAAATCCTAATTACGTCGTTGTGATTTTGTAAATAATGTATATTTTTAATTTAATATTTTGTAAATATTTTAAACGACCCCTTGGAAATCAACTACCTAGGTGTGTTGAAGGGTTACCGTTTTAAATAAGAGTTAATAAATAAACAAATATGGTATTTAATACAGGCCTAGAAAATATATTTCTCTAGGTGGCAGCAAAATCCAAAAATAAACATTTCATGTGTAAGTCAAATATATAAAACTTCCTGCATATATGGATTCCAAAGCCGTACAATGCCACACATTGTGATAAACCCAGTCTCAACTTGCAACATGCTTTTATAAATTAACAATGAGTAAACCTCTGGCGGTATTAGACAAATTGCCATTGCATTGATTAATCTTGTATATAACATTTCCCACTTATCATGTGATATAAGACAGACAATCATGAGTAAATAAAAAGTTGTGGGTGACAGAATGAATTAATAGAGGTATTTATCTTCTAAACAGTGTCAGACTTGTGATCGTTGTCAAAGATTTGAGAAGATAAAACTCAGGCACCAGAATTGAAATCAATCAAGGTCAATGAACCCCAGGAATTGGTTGGAATGGATCTCATTGGTATGATATAGATATATGACGATACAACATACACATCTGGGGCCGGTTGTACGAAGGTTGGATAGTGCTATCCACCGGATAGTGATTATTTCAACCTTTGTAAAATGCTTGAAAAACTGTGAAACTACGGATATAGACGACACAAGAAGTATAAAAAACATTTAACTTATAAATACTAAACTTTAATACGAGTTATACCAATCAATGACTGATTTAACAAAGCTTGAAAAAATCACTATCCGGTGGATAGGGCTATCCGGCCTTCGTACAACCGGCCCCTGGTACATTTAATTTGTTTATTTAATTTGATTTGTCACAATTCATTTACACAAACAAGATTGATTATACTGACACTAGTACAGAACATGGAAAAATACAACATTGGTGTGACCGGAGAATGAATGACTATATACATCGACCAAACACATTACATGAATAGGAAACCATAGGATGTTTTAAAGTTAAGAACAGCCAGGAGGGCTGTAAGATAGCAGTCTTTATTTATACATTTTACGTACAGTATAGTCTGGAACTAAATACAGATATTGATGTACCGCTCTTAGGTTGCGATGAGAGGCTGTTCCACAAATTTGCTGACCTTACACAAAAATCGAATTCTTGAAGTATTCCTGCTTATGTTTGTTAATCAAATAGAAATTGGTTTCGTCGTAATAACGTGATGTATAGTCTGGATCATAGGTACGTAAATACTTATTCACATCCATAGGTATGAGCCTGTTTTTTGATTTGTAAAATAATTGCAAGTCCAAGCTAAGATTTCTCTGCGGAATTCGAGTGGAAGGAGGTTCGTTTTTATCAGTCTTTCTTGATAAGACATGTTATTGGGATAGTTCAAGATGAACTTAGTCGCTCGTCGCTGAATATTCTCGATTAGTGACCAGTGTTTAACAGTGCTAGGTGACCACACATTACTAGCGTATTCCAACATAGGCCTAATGAGAGAGCATTACAGTAGTCTTCTTGTGGCGCAGTCATTTATGTCTCTGCAGATTCTTTTGATGAGTCCAAGAGTTTTGATGAGTCCAAGACTTTCGCTGCAGTAACTTCGATGTGCTTTGACCAAGAAAGGTTACTGGAAACAGTGATACCGAGGTCCTTGATGCTTGTGACTTGTTCAAGTGACTGCCCATCGAGATTGTACTGGTGTTTGTTCGATAATTTCTTTCTCGAGATGTGCATGACTTTGCATTTCTTTGCATGGGTTGAATTTCATTTTCATATCAACGCTCCATTTGAGAAGGTGTTAAGTGGCAGTCCCGCTAAGAACGGTCAGATGACTTTGACTTCGGAAAATAGATTTCCTTTATTTTTTGTGTGTTGAAAGGCATTGGTATACAAGTGTCCAAAATAAATTTATTTTTTGAAAATTCTTTTTTATGGCTTCGCTAGACGCCGAAACTCATGTTACCCGTGCAGAGCTATTTTCAAGCAAAATCGAAGGTTGAATTTCGGTAAATTGTAGAGCCGCGCTGAATCAAAACGCCTGACTATTTCCAAATTTCAACTGGATCAGCAAGTTAATATACAATTCAATTTCTCTGTTCCAAAAAATAAGAGCATTTGAATAAATCGTGAATAAACGACAGCAACTTGACGGCACACCGCTTTTTGCTTCTTGTTCGGTCTACAAAATTACACTAAAATCGAAGCTTGAGATCTCCAAATGGGGACCTAAAATTACGCTGAGTTGTGCTTGGCTGTAATGATTTGTACTTATTTTCAGAAGATCTGAAGAAAAACTTGCGGGTATCAATCTGTATTTGGCGCGAGTTAAGATTTTCTGGAGCCCATAATCAATGATTTTTGCATAATTTTTAGCTAATTACCATATTTCTTGAGAGGCGCTAAACTAAGTAAACAATTTCTCTCTGACTAACATATCTCGGATGAAAGAAACTACCACAGCTAGTAAAACCCTTTTTGTAAATATAGTCGTAATGTTCTTTTCCTGACACGCTGAGAGAGCTTTGTTTTTGAATGTTATGCCACATTCATTCAGTCTGACCAGATTCATAAATGTCACGAACTTGTATACTTCAAACTAAATATACCAGAATTCAGAAAGACCGATTATTCTTTCCTTGATTCAGTTGATTGATTTTGCTGATTGATTTAAGAAACTATCAGTTTAATAGAACATTCCACGTGTTTCCATTGCCCCTAGGCTTGGACTTTTCAATATGTTCTATTTTTCTGCGGCGACGGCATAACAAAATTAAATACGACACAAAAACGTACATTCGAATTTATGACCGACATATCAGAATGTTATTTATGAAGTTTGAATTGAATTTACTTAACGCGAGATAAATACTAAAATAGGAATTTTCTATGCTGGGTTAGTAAAAGAAAAAGCATAATTTTAATTGTATGTAATTTCGATGAATACTATAAAAAAATTATACGCATTTATATAAATTAGCTAACATTTTCACATTTATTACGATAGTAGTGACGTTTGTTTTAGCCATGTAACAAAATAAACTTTAAGCAATCTGATCAGTTATTTAACAAAAATATGAAATTTGTGAATTTTAATTCACAAACTTTTGAAATTTATTCTCAGCTATGGAGCTCACGAACATATTTTTTTCAAAGAAAAATATCGAAATTCGATTATATATAAAATTGATATTTTTGTTGAATAACTGATCAGAATGCTTATGTGGCTAATTTATATAAACAATGCGTATAATTGGATTTATGAAATAAATGATATTAAGGACGAGCTGAGTTGTTGTACTTGTTATCAGAATAGGGGGCCCTAGAGAAATGCTAATGAGGGGCATTAGCATAACCTGCCTTGTATACGTTGTTTACGCCAGTAGCTCATTCTCGGTCGTGACATTTAGTCGTTCCCATCCCCCCTCACCCACGGGGGTTCTTAGTCGTTCCCAACCCCTCCCCCACCCCTCACCCACGCCCATCCGTAGCCTTCCTGGAGGAAGCCCGCAGCCAGCCCCTTCGCGTGGCTCGCTACCCGTCAATTGCCCATTCTCAGTTAAGGTTACAGGACACCCTTTTTGACGTTTTGCGGAAAATCGCTACTGCGTGCTCAATATCAGTCCGATTTTTATCAAATTTTCACCAAATGTTCTCCAGTGCATGCAAAATATGGTAAAGTTGTAAAATTAACAAACAATAAAATAATGTAAGAGTTATTCAGGAAAATCTTAAATCGCGGTACCTTTACGCTTTTGAGTTGTGCTCCTGCTGGTTTTAAGTTATATTTATGAAAATATCATTTTTATACAGTAAAATAGTTGTTCTAAAAAATTGTGTTCGGAAATTTTTGTTTATTTCGTCATTCCGCTGATATGGCGATTTCTTTGACGACTGCAATATATTTCTGAATTGTTTGAGTGAATTGCTCTTTATTTTTAAACTATCCAAAATTAAAAAAAAGCCGAACACAATTTTGAAACTGACGTATTTAGCTATGTCCTGTGAAAATTTGAGAAAAATTGGGTAAAACCCGCAGGAGCATATAACTCGTTTGAAAATCAGTAATTACCGTAAAATTTTTCGTGAGAAAATTGAATTTGAATATTACATTTTCAATGTTTTTCTTATTGCAGCGAAATGTATTTTGTTAAATAACTCTGTGAGTTTTCAACATTTTTCGTTCAAACTTGGTCAGATAGTAGAACTAGTCTAATGCTTTCATTGAAACGAATAAAAAAATTTTAGGCAAAATTAACACTCAAAGGTGGTCTGTAACCTTAAGTCACTTATCAGATATTTGCCAGTTACGATCAAAGCGAGCTTGTTAATTTTTTTATAGTATTCATCGAAATTACATACAATTAAAATTATGCTTTTTCTTTTACTAACCCAGCATAGAAAATTCCTATTTTAGTATTTATCTCGTGTTAAGTAAATTCAATTCAAACTTCATAAATAACATTGTGATATGAAGGTCATAAATTCGAATGTACATTTTTGTGTCGTATTTTGTTATGCCGTCGCCACAGAAAAATAGAACATATTGATAAAAATTCTAGGCCTAGGGGGAATGGAAACACGTAGAATGTTCTATTATACTTGCAGTTTTTTAAATCAATCAACTAAATCAATCAACTGAATCAAGGAAAGAATAATCGGTCTTTCTGAATTCTGGTATATTTAGTTTGAAATATACAAGTTCGTGACATTTATGAATCTGGTCAGACTGAACGAATGTGGCATAACATTCAAAAACAAAGCTATCTCAGCGTGTCAGGAAAAGAACATTACGATTATATTTACAAAAAGAGTTTTACTAGCTGTGATAGTTTCTTTCATCTGAGATATGTTAGTCATAAAGAAATTGTTTACTTTTAGCGCCTCTCAAGAAATATGTAATTAGCTATATAAATTATGCAAAAATCATTGATTATGGGCTCCAGAAAATCTTAACTCGCGCCAAATACAAATTGATACCCGCAGGTTTTTCTTCAGATCTTCTGAAAATGAGTATAAATCATTACACTCAAGGACATTTCAGCGTAATTTTAGGTCCCCATATGGAGATTTCGGGCTTCGATTTTAGTGTAATTTTGTAGACCGAACAAGAAGCAAAAAGCGGTGTGCCGTCAGGTTGCTGTCATTTATTCACGATTTATTCAAATGCTATTATTTTTTGGAACAGAGAACCTGAATTGTATCTTAACTTGCTGATCTAGTTGAAATTTGGAAATAGTCAGGTGTTTTGACTCAGCGCGGCTGTACAATTTACCGAAATTCAACCTTCGATTTTGCTTGAAAATAGCTCTGCACGGGTAGAATGAGTTTCGGCTTCTAGCAAAACAATAAAAATGAATTTTCAAAAAATAAATTTATTTTGGACACTTGTATAACAATGCCTTTTAACACACCAAAAATAAAGGAAATCTATTTTCCGAAGTCAAAGTCATCGGACCGTTCTTAGCGGGACTGCCACTTAAGGTTGTCTTGGAGTTCTCTACAAGAGGTAGGAAGATGAAGAGATGTGTAAAGTTTGGAGTCATCAGCGAAGAGTGCGAGCGATGATTCAGCCTGAATGTAATCTTGGACGTCGTTGTGATACACAAGACATGTAGTAGATATGTGCAAAGTGTTGTGGAGCCACAGTGCTCAAACGACCACAAGGAAAGTACTGCATTCTCTTAAATGCATTATTGCTAAGTAGCACCCAATGCCACTCATACAAGGATGGAAAAATAGCCTCGCAGGAATCTAAACAGCTGCAGCAAGTAGACGTGCAACATGTATCTTTTGTTTGTTTATTGTTCTTCTGGATTATTTACAAAGTTTTTAATTACTTTTCTGTAACATTTCGGTTTCTTCTAAGACACCATTTTCATCTTGCGTCAGCCGCATGATCGTGTGCATGATTGTTTTTGAGTGTGTTCACATTTTGCTTATGCTCGTTCATTTGCAATTAAACTAATAATAATAATGAAATTGAAATCATTACTTAGATGTTTGAAGTTTGGATAAGAAAAATCATTACTAACAGTATCTTGTTTATTGTTCTGTGCTTTAGGACCTCTTCCAACAACTTTGGAAAGATTCAAATACATCCTCACTTTTACGGATTACTTCACAAAATTTGTGGATATTTCCCCACTGAAGGAGAAAGCTGCTGCTGGAATTGCAAGGTGTATTCAAACCTTTGTTTGCAGGTCAGCAAAATTTCATTAATTGCATGTAACTATAATTATGGCTAAAATTATACTGTATTACATATACTGAAAATATGTTGTGAACATATATACAGTATATTTTGTCACCACTTCAGTAAATATGTTGATTTTTTATAGGTGGGGTGCACCTTGTAGATTATTACTACTCAAGGCCGCGAGTTTGTTGCAAAACGTAAGTCTACATTTTAACTGTTACAAATTGTCATGTACTACTCATATATAGATGATTTCACTGGTTTCACATTATTTGGTATTTTTAACGCAATTTTTATTTGCCCCAATATCTTAATGCATGTATAGTGCTGTATATAATTAGTTTGCATGTGATACTTGAGCATGCTTCTCCCTTTTCATTAATTCTAGGTTAATAACGTCGTGTGTGAAAAGTTAAACACCAGACGGTCTGTGAGAAGTGCCTACCACCTACAAACGAATGGGTTGGACGAGCGTACCAATCAGTCCCTGAAAGTTCGCCTTTCCAAACTGGTAAATGAACATCAGAACAACTGGGATCAATTTTTGGAGGAAGTTGCATTCTCAATAAGAACACCGAAAAGCAAAGATCTGCCAAATATAGTCAATTCTTCCTAATGCTTGTTCGTCATCCTAGAACTCCAGTGGAGGTAGTTATATAATAAACTAATAATTTTAGTGGCTGAGAGCAGTGCAATTTTTTTTAAATAAAGTGCGAAAAACGAAACACTTCAAAACATGTTCTTTTCAATACCTATTTTGACAGTTGTTGTTTGTTCCGTTTACTGTTGTTGTTCAGATTATAAATAAATTATTTCGCATGTGACTCACGCATGCACGTAATGGATTAATTTTTTCATGTATATTATTAGTAAGCAATAGTATATGGCTTCTCGTGCAATTTGGAAAAACATGCACTCATGAGTTTTTCACTTTTTAAGTCTTTGCAATTTTGAAGTAACTCGTGCATGCTTTTTTTTCCAAATTGCACTTGAAACCATACTATTATCTAGACATTCAAATAAGTAAAAAATATCTCATTGTAAAACATGAACAAGACAATGCTGTATAACAGTAATATTCACAATCAGATTTTGCAGATGGAAAACACAGAAGAGGACCATGAATTGTAGAGGAGCAAGTCAATGACGATGACTTAGAACAGATGGTTATGGCAAGAGTTTCTAAGATGGCTAATATCAACGAAAAGGTTAATATTGAACAGTTCGTATATTGCACCTAACTTCCATATTTTACTCTGCAGGATAACACCAAACTATTTTACTCTGTCTTACACCAGATGTAGGCCTACTCATCGGTGGCACTAGTCAGGTCTCTTAAGGTCACGATGTTTACAGAGCTGACAAAAGCACCAAACTTGGCTCAGTTATAGCTTATGATAGTACTATCAATATTGGAAGTGGTGCCCAATGCAAATATTCCTCATAAGCGACTTAAAGGGGATTAAACGTTTGAAAATATCTCGTCTTGGGCTCCCTGTGGTGCTTTTTATATAAAGTGCATTTTAATGGTCGAAGTAAACTATTTAGTCTGATATATTTTATTTCTGTTTGTTAAAACCTTTCCAAATGAGAAAAAAAGCTATATTTAGGAATTGCTATAAACAACTAGTACCAGTCCCACTCGCCAATTTGTCATTTCCAAGATGGCGGCTCCATGCATCTTTACGAAAACTGTAAGCGATATTCAGCCTTTGATATGCAATTATAACAGGTTTTCTTTTTTACAAATTTCTCTAGATAAATCGTTTTATGTTAAAGGATGTTTTTAAAATGTGTTTGCAATTAGTTTTATTTTTTATCTAAAAAGCCTGATTGTGTGCTATCACCAATTGTTAAAAATTTCAGAGATGATGGCATTCTCTTGGAGACATTGCATCATCTGCCAGAAAGATACATCAGAAGAGCTAAGATGTCCATTAAGATCACGCGGAGCAGATAAGAGCGATCCCAAAATCGTGTATAACTCGTTTCTACAAAATGTTTCTGAGTTCCGTGGTTCACTGGATGTAATATTGCCTGTTAGCCTTACGCTGCCGCTCGAGCTAAATGTTGATGCCTTGATCGAAAAAGAAGCTGCGTGGCACAAGTCTTGCCATTTACAATTCAGTAAATCTAAACTAAATAAAGCAAAGGAAAGAGCAGCTCGAAAAGGGAAGCAAGATCAAGCCAAGCCAGAGCAGGAGAAACCAACCAAAACCCGTATACTGTCCTCCAGCATAAAGAAGAACTGCAAAGAGAACTGCATATTGTGTTACCAAAGTTGTACTGGCCCGCTTCATAATGTCACTACTTTCGCTACTGATGAAAACCTTCGCCGAATGATAACAGAACTACAAGACAACACGCTGTTACCTAAGATTTCTGGGGTTGACCTTATTGCAGCTGAAGCAAAATATCACGTGAAATGCATGACAAACCTGCGCAACCGCTATAGAAGTCACTTAACACGAGCACGACAAGAATCATGTGAAGAAGATGAGAAAATGAAGGAATCTCAAGCTTTTATCGAGTTAAACGCATATATCGAGAGTTCTGTCGAGAATGAGAAGTTTTTTTTTCTTTCTGAGTTGCATTCACTTTATGTAAGTCGGCTTCAAACCCTAGGCGTTCAAAAACAAGTGAATAGAACTAGACTTAAAACCTCGATACTGGAAAACTTCCCAGACGCTCAAGAGCAAAATGATGGAAAGAATGTTGTTATAATTTTCAAGAAAGCCATACAGGGCATTGTGAAAGAGGTGGTACAGCAAAGAGACTTCTCAGAGGACGCTGTGATTCTAGCTAAGGCTTCAGCAATTGTTCGAAAAGACATTTTTAGTCATCAAGGTTTTAAATTTTCCGGAAGTTTTCCGCAAGACTGCCAAGCGAGATCTGTACCAGCTAGCCTTAAGTCATTAATGTCAATGATTTTAAGTGGGGTGAACATTTGGAACACCGAGGAGCAAGAATCTCAGCCATGCTTAACAGTGTGTCAAACCATAATTTTTAATACAAAGGCCAAGGAACGCTCAACTGTTCAGTCAAAAACCGCCAGTCACGGCATACTAAATCACGCGAACCACCTCTTCCATTATACCTCGGATTTAATGTCCATGCAATGACCAGAAGTAAGACACTAATTGCAAAGTTGTACCAGATGGGACTTTCGGTATCATATCTAAGGATCATGGATTTAGAGGACATGCTTGCTACTTCCATCAGTGAAGCGGACGGTTTTGTGGTACCTGTTGTCCAAAAAAGGGCGTGTTTACCGTTGGAGCCCTTGATAATTTAGATCATAACCGTAGCTCTATGACGAAAGCCTCGTCGTTCCATGGAACAGGCATTAGTCTTTTTCAGTTACCAACAATTAGTAATCCTGGCGAAGAGAGGCCTCCAGTGGCGTTACCGCCGCAGGGAACCGGGCATGCTCTTCCAGAGGAATACGCAACTGTTTACCCCGTAGAGTTGAACACGAGCAAGGCAGTTGTACCAACGCGTGATATGAAAGAAATAGTTAGTTGTATGGCTGAAGCGAAACGTAGTGAGGAACAGTGGGTGGTGCATTCTCTCGAAAAACTTGACGAAGAATCAGTGACCTCAGGAGATACGTTGGCTTGGGCAGCATTTCATGCTTCGGCCAAGACGGAAGAAGATCCACCTGCTTTGACTGCACTACTCCATTGTTCTACGAAAAGGCGGCGACCCCAGCGATGGTCAAGCACGCATGGATGTCATACGGCAGGCAGTTACCTTTCTAAATCCGAGCCAGGTTCCTATCATCACCGTTGACCAGCCCCTGTTTGCGCTTGCGAAGATGGTCCAGTGGAAGTGGCCAGACTCACATGGAGAGCAGGCGTATGTAGTTATGCTTGGTGGCCTGCATATCGAGATGGCTCTATGGAGTGTGCTTGGCGATTTGCTTGACGGATCTGGCTGGACTGTCGCCTTGACTGAAGCTGATGTGGCCTCTTCTGGTGTAGCGGTTTCCTTCTTGAAGGCGTCACATCTAACAAGAACTAGGTAGGTTGATATGCTAAACATATTAGATGACCATACAACTATCCACAACCATACAGGTACTGGTTCACTATAAAGCCTGTTTTCCACTCACGTATTTCGCCGCCACTTGCAAAAATTTCGCCACCGAAAATTTATTTTCTTTGTCAAAATTTTTCGCCAGCGGCGGCGAAATAGGTGAGTGGAAAACGGGCTTAAGGATCCTTGCGCTATACTATTCCGGAACAACCTCGTCCCCAGAGCCATGGGAGGCACCTCCAAAATGTTGCGAGGATGGCCCTGGGGACGAGGTTAATTCCATATCGATGAGCGCAATTTATCCTTTCTGAGTGCATTTTATCTCCAGTAGAATGTTCTTTGTCTTGTGGCAATGCAGTAGGCGTACAGGTTATAATGTAACTGGGGGGTTACTTATAATTAAGAAAAAATGCGAAATATTTTCAGGCATGCTCATCAAGTCACTGCTCTCACCCTACATAAGCTTCAGAGAGATGCATTTTCCCAGTGCGTTGACGAGGCATCGTTCTCTACGTGGGAAGAGGCAAGAAAGCGAATACGCCCGACGTTTCTCTTCTGGGATGTAATTCTACAGTTAGAGACACTGGTGTTGCTTGTAATACGCGCACATAGGCAGCGAATCTTCAATTTGTACGTCGAGGCCATGGAAGAGCTGATACCTTTATTCTTTGCACTGGACCACGTCAATTACGCACGCTGGGCCTCCATCCATATTCGGGACCTGAAGTCTCTACCGGACAACATCGCTAAGGAATTTCAGAACGAAGGCCACTGGATATTGTCAAAAACAAGCAACAGGTTTTCTGCTATTCCCTTTAACCAGGCGCATAAACAGGAGAACAAAATCGCCAAGAGTGCAGGTGGTGCAGTAGGCCTAACAGAGAACTCTGTAGCATTTAGGTGAGCACAAAAATCAATTCTTTGCTTATGCTTCGTTATCAGCACAATGTGCCAATTGAAAAGTGTTAATTAAGTTGTTCGGTTTTGTTATTTTATTTATTTATTTATTTATTAGTTTCGCCATAGTACAATACACAAAACTATAACAAGAACAAGAATAATATACATGACTATAGGCAGGGTGACCGCAACAGCGTGAGCCAATTACTGCCAATCGTTCCCGACTTAGACCTGTGGGTGGCTTTTGGAATGGGACGCCACTTCTCGTACATCAACATTAACACCATCTGTGTCAGCCTGGGTGAACAAGGTCTAGATTACTACCAGTTTTCCATGCGCTTACTGGTTGTGATAACACGTCATCCTTTTATGGGAAAGGCAAGAAATCCGCCTGGCAGGCATGGGAGCCGTATCCAGATGTTACCTCGACTTTCGAGTTTCTGGCAAAGAACGCTTACCATCAGCTAACGGCAGACTCTTCCATTTCAAGAGAATTGAACGGTAAGTTGTCGTCCTGTTTGACAAGTCTAGCCCACTGGATTCCATAAACAAGACGAGGATGGAGCTGTTCTGCAAGAACAACAGAGCAATGGTCAAGCTTCCGCCAACACAGGTAACTATGACAGCTTGCATGCAAAGAGTTTTTCTTTACTGTATTGCTATTCATGATGCTTCATTCAACGATTACATTTTCTTTCAATCACAAGGATGCTCTCCTACAACATGTTCATCGTTCAATTTTCCAAGCGGGAATATGGTCGACCAGTGAGCACTCACAACAGGCAGTACCATCTCCAGACAGGTTTTCTTGGAAGAACGAGGGAGGAACATGGGTACCGAAATGGATAACCATACCCGAGGTCTCGAAGACTTGCAGCGAACTAACAAAGTGTACCTGCAAAGGTTCATGCACAAGATGCAAGTGCGCTAAGGCGTATTTGGCGTGCACTCCGCTTTGCAGATGTAAATGTGTAAAAAGTGCAAGTGATCCGTGAACAGCCGTACTGTCTAACCTTTTTTAGCACTAGAAAAAGTGAATGTGCCTGCAATGTGAACCGAATTAGGATCGGGAACTATATCAAAATGCAAACAAACGTGAAGATCTGTTTTGAAATTTAGTTATTATTTATTTGCCAACATTGACGCTGAAAAACGCTGAAAAGTGAAATAATTTTCTGAGTGGAGACTGGGCACTAGTCAATATACTTGTATAATTTATGTCAAAGTGGCGTAACTATTAATAAGCATGACCTATCCAGCCTCAAAACTCTGTTATTTATTTGTTCTTTGCTGAATTTAGACAAAAGATATAGCAACCACAGTAACCCACTTTGTGATTTTAGGTAAAACTTCATTAGCCCATTAATCCTTAACAAGTGCGATTCGCGATGGGCACTCCTTCTAATATTAATTTGTATATGCTAAGGAAGCTATGTGCCAAATTTGGCATTTTTGTCACTCCTGTAAACATTGGGCCACTATTTTGCACTAAGAAACCTGACTTAATACAGTGGGTTAACAGAACTATCCAGGGTGCGTTAATTCAATATTTTTAGGGGTACTTGACTGATACTCCGACAAATTTTGTCGCATACTTGAACTGGTACAAACTCAATCATTTCTAATATTACAATATTTCTGGGGCCGGTTGTATCAAAGGCGTTTAACTCGCTAACCACTGTTTAACTCGCTATCCGCAGGATTAAATTTCAACCCTCCAGAAATCGCGTTGTATCAAGGCCGTTTAGGGCTATCCACCGGTTAAATTTTGCCTATCCACCATGTAAACTTATACGGTCTCTTGAGACCGTTTAAATCGCTATACGGCGGATAAACTTGGAGTTTGAAGATAAAACAATGATTATTTCGGATGAAAAAGCATGGGATAGTTATAAAAATGCACAATCATGTAGAGGAGTTATCTTTTTAAATCCAATAAACTTGAAAAACTCACTTTTAACTGGCTTGGTCTTGAGGTACACTGAGGGCTCACTTGTAATTCTGTGGCTTTGCTATATTTACGCACACCAGTGTCATGTTTAGATGTTAGGTATATATACTCTGGCTTTTTCTCCTTCTTTTCTTCTATTATATAGTTTGAAAACAAGCAGTAAGACTCCCAATTTTAGCTATTGTAAAACAAACAATAACTTTGGAAAGCCAACAAGTATACAAATTAATAGACAACAAGACGCCGAAAGTCGAAAAAAATTTGTTCGCTCGCGTTAATCGCTTTGATCAGCCAATCAAAACTTGGGACAAAATGTTCTTAAAATTATTTTGAACAAAAGTGCAAGGTCGAGGAACAAATTTCAAACAGTATAAAACTGAATCAACTGACAAAAGCCAAATACAACTCACAGTTTTTGCTATTGCCTTCGACTCTTCGCATAAAGATGCCAAAAATCTTTGTATAATGTAGTAATGAAGAATGTCAGTCAAAAGGGAGGCAAGATGGAAGTACTATGGACTGGTCCCTACAGGTAGTTAGGGTTATAAACCAGACAGATCTGTCCATGCCTCTTGTTAGTACAGTAGCTTATTTAGTGGCAATGCATACAGTACTAAACACACTTAAGTAGAGATGGGTTTTGCCTATTAATCGGCCGGTTTGCCAATAACATCAATATTAACTTCTCAAGTGTCATATCTGTCTTACACAGGGCCAATTCTATCTCATCATCAGCTACGTCACTACGCATGCATGGTTTGCTTTGTCGACCGGCGAACGTGTTCTGAAGAGCTCTGAAGAAAATATATAAATATTCAGTGGGAGACACACTCAAATCGTAAGTAGCGCTCCCTAATTTCAATAATTTGCATTTCCTTGACTCTTTTTTCCATATTTATAGCAGGTTTGTTCGAAACAGGTAAGAACGACCAAAATATGGATGCGGGAAGAGATGAATAACATAGCCATCGTCAACAAGAGGAAACCTTCGACGACGATGAGCCCAACGCTAGTCCACAGGACGAACAATCTGCCCTGCATGGGCAACATACAAGCTCACAGAGCATGAACAGCGATGTTTCTAATGAACAATTCGCTAAAACTTTGGCCACAATGAACGAAAATATGGCCAACATGGCTGCAATATTAGGCCAAATATGGCAGCACGTCGATTCTGGCGGGGAAACTGCAAAGACTCCTCTGAGTCTGAGCGAGATGAACACACGGCAACACGCCGTCGCTCAGCTCATGAAAATGAGGACAGTCTTTAGTTAGCGTAACGGCCAGTGATGACGAGGTAAGGCAGTTAATGAATGACAGCGATACGCCGCAACAACAAGACGAAAGCCCTGATTTACCCGACGAAGATTTGCTTCAAGAACTGGAACAACAGTTCAGTGAAGACAAAAGTCTAGGGTCCGCAGTGGGAAAAAAACTAGCAACTATAGCTATTAATCGCTGGACTGAAAAATTAAGTCCTGACAAAATCAAGGAAATAAACGAGAAATACAAACAACCGCTAAACTGTGAAGCTATGCGAGTTAGCCGCATTAATCCAGAAATACGGTCTCAAATCAGCCAACACAAAAATAAAACAGATCTTAGACTGTCTAAAACGCAACAAAATGTCCAAAAAGCGGTTTTTGCCACGCTTCAAATGGCGGAAACTTTAAGCGCCAAAAAGCAACATTCGGCATTGACCGAGAACAAGAAAGGCAATGACCGTGAGGCATTACTTCGCATCGCAGTGAACCTCATTGCAATGTTGGAGCATATGAATGCTGATGTAATGTCCATGCGACAGGAGTCGATTAAACCAGCGTTGAAACCAGAATTTCAAAAAATTTGCCATGCAACTGTTCCACCAAACTCAAAATTCTTTTTTGGCGATGACTTGGCGAAACTGGTTCGCGACTCAAAGGAAATAAACAGCATTGCAAGCACACTGACGCTGCCAAGAACAGCTCGCAATACTAGCACAGCAAACACGAGTAGACGCAATACTCACACCTACAGCCGTGAGGATATTAATAACTCATACACGGGTGACAACCGTGGTAGAAATACATCTACGAGGCCTTTTTTATGGAGAGGGCAAAAACCATATCGCAGGCGACCCGGCACGAGAGGCAACGGGTCCCAGAACCAGCAAAGAAGTGAGTTTAAGGCCCTGTCGCACTATTGCGTATGAGAGAAACGTATGAAAAGCGTATGAAAATCAGTGAAATAATTTTCATACGCACAAAAATCCTTTGAAATGCCAGTGTATGAGTGCCGTACATCTGGCGTACCTCTAGCGTGTTCAGCGTGTGCCTGGAGTATGCTTATCGTATAAAGCATACGTCCAATACGCACAAAATTTTTGAACATGCTTAAAAAAATTTTCTGCCTCGCCGTATGCCAGCGTATGCCACCGTATGCGACCGTGCTTGAAACGTATACAACCTATACCTAACGTACCCCTAGCATATGTCAGCGTATACCGGCGTATGAGTGATATTTTTCATACGCTGGCATACGCCAGTACGGTACGCAATAGTGTGACAGGGCCTTTAGCTGAGAAAATACAAACACTTAAAGAAAACGTAAGTTGCAGTTATTTCGATTTTTCCTTTTTGATCCAATATCTTGAACAAAAATGTATAGATTTCAAAGCAGGCAGGACTGCTCAGAGGTTTCCAGCTTGGAAAAATCTGACCTCAGACAAAACAATACTTGACTCTATCAGAGGTATTACAATACCCCTCGATGAACTACCACACCAAGGTACAGTAGGGTTAATCTGAACCCAAAATTTAGTTACATCGAGACACTAGCTATAAATACTGAAATCGAGAGACTACTTGCTAGGGAAGTAAATGAAATAGCGTCACATGAACAGGGGAGATAATCTCTCCTATTTTTGTCAGACAGAAAAAAGATGGACAATTCAGACTCATTCTGAATCTGAAAGAGTTCGACAAGTCTGTGACTTATACCCATTTTAAAATGGACACACTACAAACAATTACAAATCTTATGACAAAAATTGCTTTATGGCCTCAGTTGACCTAAAAGATGCATACTATACAATCCCAGTGCACAAAGGTCATAGGAAATATCTAAAATTTTGTGGAATCAGAACCTTTAGCAATTTACCAGCATGCCAAATGGACTGTCTTGTTGTCCAAGGTTGTTTACCAAAATCTTGAAACCTCCCCTCACAGCCCTTCACAAGAAAGGGCATATTTCAAGCAATTATATAGATGACCTATACCTACAAGGTCAAACATTTCACAAATACAAAGATAATGTGCTTGATACTGTAGAACAATTTGACTCCCTAGGGTTTATAAGTCACCCCAGCAAGTCAGCTTTTGAACCTAGTCAAATACTGATCATCGTAGGGTTTCGATTAGACTCAGTCAAGATGACAATTTCTCTGGCTGAAGAAAAGGCCACTGCCATTGCAGAACACTGCAAAGCACTTGTGGATTTAGACATGGTCAAAATACTTGCAGTGGCGTAAGTAGCCTGCCAGGGGTCATGTATGGGGCATTATACCATAGAAACATTAATTGAACTCGATAAGACTCGGGCATTAAGACAAAACGCTGGTAATTTTGATGCGTACATGACATTAAGTGATTGTGCTAAAAAAGAATTGAATTGGTGGGTTAGAAATGCTCAGGAAAGCTATAACTTAATTTCACATGGGAACCCAGACAAAGTACTAACCACTGATGCTTCGCTCACAGGCTGGGGTGCAGTATTTTAAAATGAATCCACTGGAGGTTCATGGTAAACAGCAGAAAAAACTATAAATCAATGCTCTAGAATTATTAGCTGTGTTTTTTGGGCTGAAATGCTATGCCAAAAATGCTAACAATATTCATATAAGAATTAGGACCGATAACACAACTGCACTATCCACCGTTAACCATATGGGTACATGTCACTCCGACATTTGTATTACCATAGGTAAGGATACTTGGGAGTGGTGCCTTGCCCGCTCTATCTGGATTTGAGCTGCACACATTCCGGTAAAAATGAATGTAAAAGCAGACATGGAATCTAGAAAAATCAACTCCGGAGCCGAGTGGATGCTTAATCCTACTGATTTGCAAAAATCTTTGACCCAATTACAATTCACTCCAGTAATTGACCTTTTTGCATCCAGAATCAATAAACAGTTTGTGCGGTATGCATCATTTAGACCTGACCCAGAGGCCGAAATAATAGATGCCTTTACGATACAATGGGGAAATCTAAAATTTTACATGTTTCCCCCGTTTAGTGTCGTTCCAGCAGTTTTACGAAAAATTGTAGAGGACCAGGCCATGGGTGTTTGTTTTCTACCAGATTGGTCCACACGTGTCTGGTATCCCAAGGCCATGAACACACATGCATAGGGAAGCCAATATTACTCCAACCGAAACAGGACAGACTAATACTAAGAACTTGCGACTTCTAGTTTGTCTATTATCAGGACTAAACTAGAACGACATAACATTTCAGCTACAGCAAAGGACGTCATTATGGCGTCTTGGCGCGAAAGTACCAAGAAACAATACCGCACATATCTTACTATAGGTGGAAACAGTTTTGTGCTGAGAGAAACATTAATTGGTCCAATGCTACGGTTGAGCAGGGCATAGATTTCCTGGCAAATTTATTTGAACAGAAATTGAGCTACAGTGCTATAAACACAGCAAGGTCAGCGTTATCTGTGATGCTAACACCTAAAGACGGGACGTCATTTGGAGAAAACCGACTAGTATGCAGGTTTTTGAAAGGCGAATTTGAAATTAAGCCAGCATTGCCAAAATATAAGAAAATATGGGATGTTGAACAGGTCCTAACTTACGTAAGGTCACTAACGCTGAACTCGGAACTTTCTCTGAAGCAGCTTTCCCATAAATTAGTAATGCTACTGGCTCTCCTAACTGGACAACGTTGTCAAACTATTCACAAACTTATGCAGGAATTGCCAGGGAAATAAATATTCGCCATTGGGGAAAAGCTCAAACACACCAAGCCAGGAACTCATCAAAAACCAATAGAACTCTCGAGCTATGCAGACAGGGACCTGTGTGTTGTTCGACATTTAGACGAATACATTCAACGGACAACATCAATACTCACAGACAATT
Organism: Paramuricea clavata; assembly: GCA_902702795.2. Taxonomy (NCBI): domain Eukaryota; kingdom Metazoa; phylum Cnidaria; class Anthozoa; order Malacalcyonacea; family Plexauridae; genus Paramuricea; species Paramuricea clavata. The sequence goes on from CACRXK020001806.1 coordinate 23,640, forward strand.
CACAAATGTTGATCAGTTTCATAAAACCACACAATCCGATATCGAAAGATACGGTAGCGCGTTGGATCAAGCAGATCGGCTGCAACATCATATGGATTCGCGAAGGGAGCTAGACTTACCGAAATTCTTGAAGCAGCAGGATGGTCCAACGCTCAGACTTTCGCCTCATATTATCAAAAACCAATTGTGACAGACACGCTGGGAACTAACATTATGCAGGCGTTTGCAGCAGATGCTGAACGAGATCGAGTTTAGAACTTCACATTTGTTGAAACAATGTTTACAGTTAATAAGTTAATACTGAACCTTGGCATTGAACGCTTATTTCATTAAAACTGTTTCAGTTTGTTATATTAATATTTCATTTCCAACTTACGGAGACTATCAAATTACTCCTGATTACCGAACTTCAAAATCTCATGGTACTCCGTAGTGACGTAGCTGAAGATGGGATAGAATTTAAAAATTAAACGAAACTTACCTTAAGTTGAAGATTGATTGTAATTCTACTTATCATCAGCTGGAACGAAGGAGTAACATGCCCACCTCTATTCTTGGCAGGCCCACCGCACTCCTTCGTTCCTTGCTCTTCGGCAATCATTCGCGTTAAATACTGACTGACAAGCAATGCGGATGCTTCTCATGTTATTCCTTCGTTCCAGCTGATATGAGTAGAATTACAATCAAACTTCAACTTAAGGTAAGTTTCGTTTAATTTTCAAATTAATTGGCCGATTATATGTCGTGATTGGCCACCAACTAATCGAATCAGCAGTTTTGTGATCTCTACATCTAGGACCTTCTTTGCTATTTTATTGCTGCTGAAATTGATTATAACCATCAACGTGCAACACTGCAGAACATTGAAAGTGGTCAATCTTTAAGAGGGAATCTCCACTATCACCGAGCAACTGGTGGCACATGATGAAAAATGAAAAGTTTTCTTATTTTGTCCAGTGATACACTAATGTATACTTAGAAATGTGATGGGGTTTGTTTTCTGAAATATTATTTTAAACGCCAAAAAAATTATCAAAACCTGACATGTACCCAAGATTCGTGAAATTAGCTAAAAACATAGTGAGTCATAGCCTCTCGAAAACTTCGTTTTGCTCAGTTCGCGTCTTTAGGAAACCTCACTTTCGGTTTTTAAACGTGTATATAAGATGTTTATAAACAACGATAGTCTATTTTGCAATCTTTTAAATGATGTTTCAAAGTCAAGGCAAGCGTGTAAAAATCGCCTTATTTTGCGATCCAAAAAATTCTAAATTGGTACTTTTTGAAAATTAATTTTCCGTATCGGGGAAAGCTCCAATTTCCTTGAAATTTAGGGGATTTAAAGAGAAATTGATGCTCTAAAAGCTGATGTAAAAATTATTTTGGGGCTTTTTGTTACCGCGGAATTATACTGACTATAATATCGGGAAAATCACAAGAAAAACCTTAAGTTAAAAAATTTTAAGTTTGGTACATTTTTTGAAAATCGTTTTCCCTTTCCGGTAAAACTCCGATTTCCTTCAAATTTAGACAAATGTATGAGCAAATGTTGCTCTCAAATCTGGTGTAAAAAATATTATGGGGTGTTTTGTTATCACGAAATTATAATGTCTATAATATACAGCCGATTATGTAGACAGACACTTATAGACAGGCAGTACGTCTAGACACAGTCTGCTCAGATAGACTGTCGAAACGTGAGTATTTATACTTGTTTTCTCTTGTTATTTGGTTTTGACAGATAAATTATAAATTATTTTAAATTATTTTGCTTGTTTATCGGTATTTTAGAGAAATAAATAGTCAATATGAACATCATGTTGCAAAAGCTCCGTGCGCGTGACTTGACACATAATAATTAATAGACGAAAGATCAGTTATTGATAGCCTGCTTAAATCCATTACTCAAAGTCTCAATAGCTCGTAAAATCAATCCGTATTATCTACTTTTTTCAAACTGAAATGTATGTGCTTAGTTTTTTCTGAAGTAGTCGCATAAATCATTGAGATTAGGGCTAGATTGTATTAAACTCGCGATGTGACTACAATGACAATGTCAATGTAATTAGTGACGTGTTTGACAGTTTGTATGAATAAACTTCCGAATACACAGAAATTATAAAGTAATATCAAACCTGATGTATAGAACATACGCTGAATTTACTTTGTTATATGCACAATAACTGCATGTAAGCGACTTGCTCTTTTAAGAAACCAATTTGCTAATAATCATTCTTTTTTCAAAATCATGCGGACCTTTATTTATCACTTAAATAATATACCTTAAAATACTGACAATTGATTAATTTTAAGCAGCTACATTATCCATGACAAACTGCAAAAAATGAAGATATTACCCATACTTTTCTGCAACTTATCCAACATATCAGACTTGTAAACACGATGTCATACCCTATAGGGAGTATCGTTATAAGTTGAAGTTCTGAGCAATTTCAGAACTCTAGCTGTACGTCGCCGCCATGCCATTAAGTTGGGGCCATGGTCCCGCTTCCCCGGGTCCTGGGATTTAATGAAGTGTGACGTGCGTATTTTGAACAAAATTGCTCGTTACAAATTGTATGAAATTCCATGTCTTAAACAAAAAACCAAATGTTGTTGAATGCTATTAATCGTCTTCTTTCACTACATAACTTCAGGCGCATTTCTAATTTCGTTTAAAAAATATTTAAAGTTATCTAACTTTTGTTTAGGGCTGAAACACGTATTTCAATTGCTCGATCAAAATACGTTACACTTCATTGAATCCCGGGTATAAGCGGGACCATATAAACAGCCTTCTTATAATCAAATTTCTCATGAGAGCGAAACGCAGTGCCGTAGCTAGCTCGATAATTGGGGGGGGGGGGGCAGACATTCATATATTCGTGTTCTGCGTTATTAATTTCTTTTGAAATCGATTGTTTTTATGGTCTGTGAACACAAATATATGAATATCTGCCCCCCCTCCAATTATCGAGCTAGCTACGGCACTGGCGAAACGCAAATTTTGTATCATCGCCTCTGATCATCGCCCAAGTTTGTATATTTTAAATTCCGATGTATATTAAAATACGTATACTTTCAAACATCAAACCTTTATTATTATTATTATTATTATTATTATTATTATTATTATTATTATTATTATTAATTATATTTCAACACGGTACAATTTCACCTATACTAAAATTAATTATGTACAAGATATAAAAAGAAAAAAGGTGATCTTCCAACCGGCCGTGCTCACACAAACAGAAATTAAATAAGAAATAATTACAAGAAAATTATTTTAAGTAGATGGAAACAATGGCAGGATCACTTGATGTTAATTTGCATGCTTCAAGTTAGATTTAAAATTAGCAATAGTTGTTGATGCTTTTACCGATGCAGGAAGACAGTTCCAGACTTCCGCACCTCTGTAGGAGAATACGTTTAAAAATAGGTACGCACTGCGTACATGTTGCATGCCATCTGAAACTTATGATCATAGATATCTTATATAAGATATCTATGCTTATGATGCGCTATAGCGCTTATAACCTTTGGTACAACTGGCGTGAAACTTAAAATATCAATTCAATAAATTTAATATCAATATATTTATTGCAAAATAGCTATTATGTCAAAATAAGAAAACTTAAGACTCTCACGCGAATTTGCCTACGGTGTAGACCCCAGCAGAAACACGCGAATATAGACAATGGTTTTTAAGCGACCGTTAATAGTTAGTTGCAAGCGACGGTAATAATAACATTAAAGGGAGTAGGGACTCTACAGTAATTTTTTAGTCGAAAAGCCACCTTAAGTAGGGGACTCCACGGAGATTCGTTTGGCTGTATCTTACATGCAGTATCCATGAATATGAGTACTTCCGCACACCGGAAGACGCATGCATGCCGTGATGCGCATGTCAAGTAGCGACAATAACAAAAATGTAAACAATACTTACTTGACTAAAAAATTACTGTAGGGCCCCTTTAACAATGTCAAGGCGGGTCAAGGTTTTATCAAAAGCGATTGACTGTTAGATTTACTTTACAAATTAATAACTAAATAACGTTATTTCCTATAGCTATAGCTTTATTGTAACTTTTTAATGGGTATAAAAAACGCGTGGAAACGGTGAATTAGTACAATAGATTGAAAATGATTATTATTTATCATTTTGACGTTTGAGTGATTGAAATGCTACCTCCTCCGCAGGCCCTTTTTTCCGGGCACATTTGCGGGCGGTGCAAATTTTTGCGGGCCACTTTTAGAACTTGAAGCGAAGCGCGAAGGGCCTGCCATATAATGTGTCGAAAATCGGGAATATGTGTCGAAAATCGGGAATCCAAAAAATCTCTTTGAAATTTCGTCCATCATTAGTTCAAATTAATTTATCACGTAAGCTGGGTTAATTCTGGACTTGCTGACAAAAAATCAAATGGAAATACGGCAAATAAAGAAAGAAATCGATATACGACCGGCGTCATATTTGGACGAGAATGCACAAAATACAGAGGAATCGGGAATCCAAAAAAATCTCTTTGAAATTTCGTCCATCATTAGTTCAAATTAATTTCTCACGTAAGCTGGATTAATTCTGGACTTGCTGACAAAAATATCAAATGGAAATACGGCAAATAAAGAAAGAAATCGATATACGACCAGCGTCATATTTATACGAGAACGCAGAAAATACAGAGAAATATTATTTAAGTTTAAAGTGCACCAAGATCTGCTGTTCATCCACATCCCACCATCCGCGACATGACGTCTTTTATCTTCTGGGCCTTCTGATTTGTTTCGAATTACATTCTGAAGAAATTTGATCCGCTGAAACATGAAACAGTATTTTTGGGCATATGACGTATTGACATAAGTTATGCTGGTCGTTCGACGGCAGCGATGTCGATACTCTCAATATATCGTCTTTTGAAATGGACTTGGTATGTAGATTTTTGTGGTAATGGAGTTCTACATGCAGACATTGTGTTATTATCACTCAAAAGACAAAGAACAAGCGAACAATGAGACGCTATATTACTTCTATTTTAATACATTGTGAATGTATTTTTTAATATGCAAATATATTTTCAGTTTTTCACCATATCCATCTTTCAAATTGTGCTTTTACTGTTTCATGCAGACTGATGTTTGAATCATATCTAAAGTATTTGAAATGGCTTATCATAGGCTTAGTAGAAAAGTATGTAGATGCATGTAATATCGTTGATGTTGTTATTGTTGTATTTGCATTGTATAAACACTTTATAAAACAGTCTCCATCGGCATCGAAAAGCGGTGGCTAGTTATAAGTACTTTTTAGTCTACCAAGACCACTGGATGCTATTTCTAAATATTATTTAGATCTATTAAATCAGTGCTGGTATGTATGTTGTATATTAAGTCATAATAGTAATTAGTAAAGTCAAAAGGAAAATTTCGATTTATATAGCACCCGCCATCTTGAAAACATTACTCGGCAGGCGCTCTCGCCTGTGACCCGCATTTTCCGAACCTGCCCGAAATGCTCCCTAAGCGCCTGCGGAGGAGGTAGATTGAAATGAGTTAATTTACACTATATCGAATGTCATGTTGAATCTTATGCGTACTTCACAATGGTTGCTATTTCGTTGTATATTTCAATCTCGATTTCAATTGTACTACTATTTATAATTTAAAATTGTGTTTGATATTTATATTTCATGTTGTTTACAAAATGTGCTGTAGTTTTGAAGCTTTGCACACAATATAATCAGTGCGAGCACAATGGCTCCGTTTCAGTTTGAGTGCTCCGTTTCATTTGAGTATACTAGAAAATACATGCATGCAGAAACCCTCGCCTTGCTGACAAAACCATTTTATTTTCCGAACGTGAAGTATTTTAAGTAGTTATCATGGTAACACGATAATTTTTTAAGACTATTTTTACAAATGAAAAATCCCCTATAAATATCACTTTTAATTACAAAATTATCAATTTCCTAAACATATATATGTTAGGTATGTTATTAGTATAGGTAATAGCATGGTTTCGAGTGCAATTTGGATATAACATGCACGAGTGAGTTTTTCAAAGACCTCAAAATAGCACGAGTCCGAAGGACGAGTGCTATTTGAGGTCTTTGAAAAACTGACGAGTGCATGTTTATCCAAATTGCACGAGAAACCATGCTATTACTTGTTAATAATGTGCATAAAAGTATTCGAGACAATCAAATTTGAACTTGACATTTATTAATAAACAAAGAACAAATATATTAGCTACACGTCAAAAATCAAAATGCATGCATAAACTAGGCAAAACAAAACAAAACAAAACACTTTGTTTGTACAAAGCACTTACTTGTTCGTGTCCGGGTAATTTTTAAGCGCATAACTATGTATAACAATATATAAAACAAAAGCGCATAACAGTATATAAAACAAAAGTTCAAAACAGTCAATCAGAGTCACTTTCAATCATGTAAGCGCGACGTCGCTTCGGGTTCGAAGTATGCTGAGGCAGAATTGGCGAAGTCATCGTTGAACCAACTGAGAAAGTTACTTGGCAGTTGTTGAAATTGTTGTTGTTTAACATTTTCTGTCGACTTTCTTGTCTCACCGTTGCTTGACTCAGTTGATTACTGCTGCTCACGTTTAGTTGACCTTGCCGTTGGAAATCAGCAAGAAAGGCTTGCTGTTGTTGCATTGCCATTTTTGCCAGGCTTGAAGTGGATGCCCCATCGCGACGTTGTTGTGGATTATTTCTCCATGATATCCTGGAAGACATTTGCTGCTGTTCTTGTTCGTCTCCTTCATCATAATCGTCGAGCGATTGCAAGTTGCGGTGACCAGTTACTTTCACGATCGAGGAACGCTCAACGTTGTTCTTTTTAAATTTGTTGACTACCGTCTTACGAGCACTGTGATTTGTCAATTTCTTTTGTTGTTGATGCTCAAGTTGTGTTCCCTGGACAATCCTTTTCATCATTTCGTTGATGCGATTTGTGCCCATAGGTTGAGCTTTGTACCAAGTGTTGTTGTTGGAGTTGTACTTTATCGACAGGTAAAACGGGCCGGAATTTTGGAGTGCTGCTGGTTGCCGAGACAAGTACTCATTGAACAGAGCAACAGGACATCTTTCATCACCTGTAGCATACATCTTGGGCAGGAAATCTCTCGACTTTTTTGACAAGCCTCCATTTCTTGTTTTGGTGGGACCTTCGATGTATTCAACGTACTCGAGTCCGTCGTTGTCTTTGCCAATTGTGAAGTCTTCAACTTTCATGCCGTGATGCTCCTGTCGTCCGCGAAGGCCAAAATATTGTGTCAGCAACCACCACATAGTATTGATTAAACTCTCGGCTGTTTTATTACCCAGTTTTCCGTTGGTCCACAGGAGTTCTTTCTCCTCTTGCGTTAAACTTCGAGCTTTGTTTGGTCTCTTGCCTTTCCCTTCTTCGCGTAGACGCTTTGCCTTTCCCTCGAGAACTTCTTTTGATTTGCAAAATTCCCGGTCTCGTATTATGGACTTCTGATAACCACAGTCTTTCAAATAACGGTCCAAGGCTGCTATCATAACGCGGAGACTGTCTGGTTCGTATTCACCGCCATCCTTGTTCCTCACTTCACCGTAAAATTTCTCCAAAATTTTGTCTAAGTCGAACGCCTCGTACGTTTCAATGGCCTCACAAAACCTCGCTCCTTTGCCCATGATTTAAAAACGCCAAGCCAAAAGATTGTGCTTCTCTTTGTATTTCTACTTTTTGCATTATTTCGCAGTTCTTCAATTGAACTCACTTCCAAGTGCGGGAATCGTTTCCCACCGCTAAATGCGGCCATGTTTGTTTTGAAAAAAAAAGAACATTTTGCCGCCAAAACGTAGCTCAATTTTGATTGGTTCATAGTGATAACAGAAAATTGCACTGTGATTACAGAAAATTGCACCGTGATTACAGAAAATTGCACTGTGATTACAGAAAATTGCACTGTGATTACAGAAAATTGCACTGTGATTACAGAAAATTGCACTGTGATTACAGATTTTTGCACTGCTGTTTGGGATTAACTGCACTGAAATCAACCTATCACAATCGAGTAATACTTTTATGTATACTATTAGCAATTTTATAACATTCTATATAGTTGTTGTTTTAATATTATCAACATACATAGCATAAAGTAATTTTATATTCTTAATAACGAGAAGAGCATATAATTAATTTTTTAGTAATTTTATAGTATAGTAATTTTAGTAGTCAATGCATGTACTATGTTCTAACACTTAGTACATATTTTTAACACTTAATGTTAAGCGCTAATGAGCTATGGAAAATGGCGCTATATAAATGAATTATAATAATAATAATAAATAATAATAATAATTTAAAGGACTTTTTTAAAATTTTAAGTTCAAGGACAAGTTGTACTTTTCTGTCAATCCATTGTTTCCGCCCAAGATGGAACTGGGGAACTTGTGCGTGTTAGGCACACGTGATGACCACTACACTACGAAAACCTGCATGCTGATATAAATGTTTGCCAATGCATGGCTAATGCATACCGAGATGTGGTTGTATTACCTGGGAGAAAATTACTTGATATATCAGAGAAAATCGCCGTGTCGACCCCATTAATTATTAAACAATTAAATGCTAATCAGCTAAAAACATTCTTCGTGGTGTCAGTTTGAAGCAGCACATTGACAGCGGATCTCGAGTTCTCCCCATCACTCAATCTTGAGATCAATCGTGGAAAACAGTTGTCATATATATTGCTTCGTTTAATATTGGGCGGTACGGCAGATCTCGACTGCTCGTCAATGCATTAATCAGTGTTCAACATGAAACAGATTTTAGGGAAGATTACGTTAGAACAAGTAATAAATAATGCGCAAGTTCTTCTCTCTTCGATGCCGAAAACGGGGGAAATGGAAGCAATAGAAGGAAAAGTTCATTGTGCAACCCGAATCGCGTGTCAAAAATTAACGATCTTTAAAAATTGGTTTACCTTTTCACAACCGATCATGTACGCAAGTTCAAATTTGATAATAAACAGCCTGGCTTCGGAACACATTTACAATATTTCCGCCCAGGTTCGAACTGGGGACCTTGCGCGTGTGAAGCGCACGTGATGAACACTGCACTACAGAAACTTGGCTGGTGAAGCACGAGTTCAGTGCGTTGCTGAATTTTTTGTGTAAATAAAACACTTCATTTTGTGTAAATAAAACAACAAATGCATGCTTCTGCGCAAGATCGAACTGGGGATCTTGCGCGCGTAAAGCGCACGTGATATCAGGATGACGAAACTGGCTTGTGATGCAAATGTGTTAAATTACAGCGTTTAGAACTGTCAGAAAAGACAGCCATACAATAGCCTAAAGTGGCAAAGACTAATGAAAGAAACTTAATCCTAATGATTATACAAAGAAACGCAAGGGCATGGACCCTGCAAAAATCACATAGTGAGCTAAATTGCGACGCCGTTTATACCGCGAAGCTAGCTTCAAACATTTTATAACAATAAACGAAGGAAATTTGGGATCACTAGAATTCGTATATTACCACGTATAAAGCATCTTTTCGAAAGGTTGATTATACATGAAATGTTTTCTGCTGTTATTAATTCTGTTCTGTATTGGAAAGAGGGTAACTCTCTCCACAGTTAATCCAATTTAGGCCTATATGAATCGTATAGCCACAGATTTTGCGGTAATAACTTAATAACCTGGAAAGTATACCTACTGGAAATATTTGCATTTTCGCAGTTTTTGTGCTTGTGCCATGTTATTGTTATTACTCGTGGAAGCGGAATGATATATCTTAAATTTTAACATTACCATGTTTGCCGAATTTCGTCAAATATCGATATCGAAATTAATTAAATTTTATTAATCTGAAACATATTGATCGAACAAGTAAATGCAGTGTCTTAAATGTTCAATTTCTCTCACAAAGAAGCTTACTTTCCTATTTTATGCAAAGCATATGATAGATACGTTGCATTGCTCATGTTGCTGCTATTTTAAAGTAAAAAATACCTTAAAAATAGCCAGAAAAGGGGCTCAAATAACCTAGCCTTCTTTTGAATAATTGAATACAGTTGAATGTGAGGCCCATGCAATCTAAGGCCGAATCTGGGGCCCAATCCGTGGCTACCTTCACAGTGCTAAAACGATTGTTATCTCTAAGCGAAGGCATATATGGCTGTAAATCTACTTACGAAGTTTTGAACATCCACCCAGGGCCCTATAAACCTACACGCGCTTAATATAGTCTAGTGTAGATGTAGACCTTGACCCGAACACACAAACGGAAGCCGTCTGAAATTTCAACACTTTGATTTATGACATATATGTCTCCCTTGGATGCCTCGAAATTTCTCCCATTTATATTCTAGTAGTCTATTTCTCTTACATATACAGTAATAGAGTTCAAACATGATGCCCCTATACAGTAAATCTACTCAACCGAATTGGAGTTATTACAGTAAGAAACTGTTGCTTGTAGAAATAAAAGCCTACAATGAAGACTTTTCTGTCAACGCCGCCCGATAAGTTCAGCAAAATTCAATTTTTATTACCTCGAACATATCTGTCAAATGTGACATTTTGCCCAATACTTTGAATTACGTTTCCCACATGAGAACCGCATTGTGAGATATCATATATTCATATTATATTTTTATTTATTACTTCGAACATGCATGTCTGTCAAATGCGTTTAAATTTATTTTGACAAATACTTTGACTTATCTTTCCAACATGAGAACTGCATTGTGAGATATCATATATTCATATTATATTTTTATTTATTACCTCCAACATGTCTGCCAAATGAGTTTTAATATATTGTGCCAAATACTTTATATTGGGTTTCCCACATGAGAACCGCAACGTGAGATATCATATATTCATATTATATTTTTTTTTATTACGTCCAACATGTCTGTCAAATGCGTTTAAATATATTAACGTCGAACATGTCTGTCAAATGTGTTTAAATATATATTTTGCCAAATACTTTGAATTACGTTTCCCACACGAGAATCGCAATGTTAGATATAACATTATCGGATTTTATACACATACTATAGCTGGCTAAAGTGTTTGTAAGTAATAATAAAATATAGCAATGTAATATCTAATATAAGCATCCTACACCGAATGACACACCGCGACCATCATACACCATCTGTACCATATTCACCGTCTGACAGCTCTTCCCTGGTTAACCACCCTACACCATCATACACCATCTAACAACCATCTGACACGCTTCGACCATCATACACCATCTGACAACCATCTGATACATTTCCACCATCATACACAATCTGTACCATCTTCACCATCTGACAACCCTTCCCTGTATAACCACCCTAAACCATCGTACACCATCTGACAAGCATCTGACACATTTCGACCATCATACACCATCTGACCAAGGGCGTGAGACGCTTCTGAGGCCAAGGGGAAATTTTTTTAGTACGGACCGAACTAAACGGTAAATAACGTGTTCATTTTTTTATTTGATAGTACACGGTTATAATGAATACCGATAAAATTCCAGTTGTTGTAATTACATTTGAGATCCGTTGCGTTTGTTACATTGGTGCTAAAATGACGCAATAAAAGTTGGATAAATGGATTTTAGTTTCATTGCAAAAGATGCTTTTCTACTGAACAAGAAAACAGAAGGTAAACTAAGTAAAAACATTTATCTTCCGGTTTGTTTTACACCATGGACATACTTGAAAAATACTTTTTGACAGAAAAATACAAATTTTAGTTGCCGAAAAACAATTTGTTCATTACAACTTTTATAAAAACAAGTTTGACCGAAATAAGCTAATGCAAGTGTCTTTAAACTTGGCATTTAAAGTACTTTTTTAAAATTTTATGTTTAAGGGCAAGTTGTACGTTTTCTATCAATCCTTTGTTTCCGCCAGGATCGAACTGGGGACTTTGCGCGTGTTAGGCGCACGTGATGACCACTACACTACGGAAACCTGCATGCCGATAAATGTTCGCCAATGCATGGCTAATTCATTCCCATATGTGGAAGTTTTACCTGGTAGAAAACTACTTGATATATCAGGGAAAATCGCTGTGTCGTTCCAATTAATTTTTAAATAAGTAAATGCTAATCAGCTAAAAATATCTTCGTGGTGTCAGTTTGAAGCAGCACATTGACAGTGAATCTCGCGTTCTCCCCATCACTCAATCTTGAGATCAATCGTGGGCAACAGCTGCCATATTGATTGCTTCGTTAACTATTGGGCGGTAGGGCAGATCTCGACTGCCGGTCAATGCATTAATCAGCGTTTAGCATGAAACAGTTTTTAGGGAAGATTACGCTAGAACAGGAGATCGCGCGTCGCAAATTAACGGTCTTTAAAAATTGGTTTACCTTTTCACAACCGATGATGTACGCAAGTTAAAATTTGATAATAAACAGCCGGGCTTCTCAACACATTTACTATGTTTCCGCCCAGGTTCGAACTGGGGACCTTGAGCGCGTGAAGCGCACGTGATGACCACTACACTACAGTAATTTGGCTGGTGAAGCCCGAGTTCAGTGCGTTGCTGAAATTTGCTCTTTTCATTTTCTGTAAATAATACATCAAATACAGCTTTTTTCCAGGATCGAACAGGGAACCTTGCGCGCGTAATGCACATGTAATGACCGCTACACTACAGAAACAAGCGCTTGCTAGGAATTCTTTGCAAACTTCTCCAGTTCCAACGTTCAAAATTAACTGAAAATTCATTCAATTGATCCTCCCGCAGAAGCCAATTTTGATTCTTCTCTTGAAGCAATAGAAGGAGCACTGACGTGCGTTGTAAGAAACGATTGTTCATTTAGTTGCAGTCGGATGTATTTTTCTGGTTTAAATGAAATATTTTATCTCCATTATTTAAGAAAGTAAAATGATGTAAAGTACATTAGGCACAAAGGCTGTCAGCTATCAGGATGTCCGAGCGGTCAAAGGCGCCAGACTCACGCTTCCAAACTTGCTCTGCTAATGCGCAGCCAAAGGGCGTTCTGGTATATGACACTCCTGACAGAAAATTTTAATATTATTTCGTGAGACCGTTGAATATATTGGTGCAATTCTTAATCCTGGGGATGACTACAAACCAGTCGAAACGTTGATTAAAAACCAAAATGTTGTTCGGAGTTACTGTTATTTTGAGTTTTGTTAACATAGTGTCAAACTAGTGCGGAAACAAAATAAATATATGTTATTTACCGACTGCGAGGTCGGTACAAAAAAATATTTTCCCGAGGTCTCAAAAGCGGCCCGAGGCCGAAGTCCGTGAGACGCTTCTGAGGCGAAGGGAAAATTTGTTTAGTACCGAAAGAACTAAACGTAAATAACTTGCTCATTTTTTTATTTGATAGTTCACGATTATAATGAATACCGATAAAATTCCAGCTGTTGTAAGTAGATAGATATATAGATCAACTTTGTTTAAACACATTGGCCTTTTCAGCAAAAGCCGAATTCCAAAAGGGATGTGTACTTACAAATTATTATTTATATACTAGCTCTATTACATACATAACAAATACAATTATATACCTATTTAGACAAAAAATTAACTACTATTTTAAGTCGAGATTAAGGTCGAGGAAGATAGCTTTTTACAGAACGATCGTTTGCGTTTGTTACTTTAGTTCAAGCATGGCTGTGAAACTGCTAAAATGACGCGATAAAAGTTCGATAAATTGCTTTTAGTTTCATTGCAATAGATGCTTTTCTACTGAACAAGAAAACAGAAGGTAAACTAAGTAAAAATATTTATCTTCCGTTTTGTTTTACAGCATGGACATGCTTGAAAAATACTTTTTGACAGAAAAATACAAATTTTGGTTGCCGAAAACAATTTGTTCATTACAACTTTTATAAAAATAATTTTGACCGAACTAAGCTTAGGAAGTGTCTTTAAACTTGGCACTTAAAGTACTTTTTTAAAATTTTATGTTTAAGGGCAAGTCTATGGATAAACATGTTACCAATATTTGCAAGAACTGTTTTTTACATTTGAGAAAAATAGCAAGAATAAAAGAGTACTTATCAGCGTCAGATATCCAAACTTTAGTTCATGCCTTTATTACATCGAAACTGGATAATTGTAATTCTTTATTATACGGATTGCCTAAATTTCTTATTGATCGGTTACAGAATGAGCTAAACTGTGCTGCTCGACTGGTGACAGGAAGCAAAGAATACGATAATATTACAATAACAATTTCCCCATCAGTCAACGCATCATCTATAAAATTGTTCTTATTACGTATAAATCTCTGAAAGGGCTCAGCTCCACATTACATTAATAATATGGTAAAACCTTACACACCACCAACAAATTTACGCTCCTCATCCAAAGGATTGCTTGCCATACCCTCAGTCAAATTAGTGAACTATGGTGAACGATCGTTCTCATATACTGCACCTAAACTGTGGAACGAACTGCCAGAGTATATAAGAAAGTGTGAGACCTTGCCTATTAAAAAACCCAGATTAAAGACACATCTTTTTAATTAAACAGTATTATGACTAAGTTATTATTTTAACAATATTATTAGCAATTTTATAATATTCTATATAGTTGTTGTTTTAATATTATCAACATACATCACATAAAGTAATTTTATACTCTTAACGAGAAGAGCATATAATTAATTTTTTAGTAATTTTATAGTATAGTAATTTTAGTAGTCAATGCATGTACTATGTTCTAACACTTAGTACATATTTTTAACACTTAATGTTAAGCGCTAATGAGCTATGGGAATTGGCGCTATATAAATGAATTATAATAATAATAATAAATAATAATAACAATTTAAAGGACTTTTTTAAAATTTTAAGTTTAGGGACAAGTTTGTACGTTTTCTATCAATCCATTGTTTCCGCCCAAGATCGAACTGGGGACCTTGCGCGTGTTAGGCGCACGTGATGACCACTAGACTACGGAAACGTGCATGCCGATAAATGTTCGCCAATGCATGGCTAATTCATACCCAGATGTGGTTGTATTACCTGGGAGAAAACTACTTGATATGTCAGAGAAAATCGCTGTGTCGATCCCATTAATTGTTAAACAATTAAATGCTAATCAGCTAAAAAAATTCTTCGTGGTGTCAGTTTGAAGCAGCACATTGACAGGGAATCTCGCGTTCTCCCCATCACTCAATCTTGAGATCAATCGTGGAAAACAGTTATCATATATATTGCTTCGTTTAATATTGGGCGGTACGGCAGATCTCGACTGCTCGTCAATGCATTAATCAGTGTTTAGCATGAAACAGATTTTAGGGAAGATTACGTTAGAACAAGTAATAAATAATGCGCAAGTTCTTCTCTCTTCGATGCCGAAAACGGTGAAAATGGAAGCAATAGAAGGGAAAGTTGATTGTGCAACCCGAATCGCGTGTCAAAACTTAACGATCTTTAAAAATTGGTTTATCTTCTCACAACCGATCATGTACGCAAGTTCAAATTTGATAATAAACAGCCTGGCTTCGCAACACATTTACAATATTTCCGCCCAGGTTCGAACTGGCGACCTTGCGCGTGTGAAGCGCACGTGATGAACACTGCACTACAGAAACTTCGCTGGTGAAGCACGAGTTCAGTGCGTTGCTGAATTTTTTGTGTAAATAAAACACTTCATTTTGTGTAAATAAAACAACAAATGCATGCTTCTGCCCAAGATCGAACTGGGGACCTTGCGCGCGTAAAGCGCACGTGATATCAGGATGACGAAACTGGCTTGTGATGAAAATGTGTTAAATTACAGCGTTTAGACCTGTCGGAAAAGACAGCAATACAATAGCCTATAGTGGCAAAGACTAATGAAAGAAACTTAATCCTAATGATTATACAAAGAAACGCAAGGGCATGGACCCTGCAATAATCACATAGTGAGCTAAATTGCGACGCCGTTTATACCGCGAAGCTAGCTTCAAACATTTTATAACAATAAACGAAGGAAATTTGGGATCACTAGAATTCGTATATTACCACGTATAAAGCATCTTTTCGAAAGGCTGATTATACATGAAATGTTTTCTGCTGTTATTAATTCTGTTCTGTATTGGAAAGAAGGTGACTCTCTCCACAGTTAATCCAATTTAGGCCTATATGAATCGTATAGCCACAGATTTTGCGGTAATAACTTAATAACCTGGATAGTATACCTATTGGAAATACTTGCATTTTCGCAGTTTTTGTGCTTGTGCCATGCTATTGTTATTACTCGTGGAAGCGGAATGATATAT
Source organism: Paramuricea clavata (assembly GCA_902702795.2). Taxonomy (NCBI): domain Eukaryota; kingdom Metazoa; phylum Cnidaria; class Anthozoa; order Malacalcyonacea; family Plexauridae; genus Paramuricea; species Paramuricea clavata. Next base: position 39,902 of record CACRXK020001806.1, read on the forward strand.
CTTAAATTTTAACATTACCATGTTTGCCGAATTTCGTCAAATATCGATATCGAAATTAATTAAATTTTATTAATCTGAAACATACTGATCGAACAAGTAAATGCAGTGTCTTAAATGTTCAATTTCTCTCACAAAGAAGCTTATTTTCCTATTTTATGCAAAGCATATGATAGATACGTTGTATTGCTCATGTTGCTGCTAATTTAAAGTAAAAAATACCTTTCCATTCTTACACTAATCTTGTCTAATCCAGCACTTTTGTTAGATTTTAGCTTTCAGCGGAGGCAACAAGCTTGCCAGCTGTCAGGATGGCAGAGCGGTCTAAGGCGCCAGACTCAAGTTTCCAAACTTGCTCCGCTAATGCGCAGACAAAGCTAGGGCTTTCTGGTCCTCTAATGTGGGCAAGGGTTCGAATCACTTTCCTGACAGAAAATTTTAAAATTATTTCGTGAGGCCGTCCAGTATATTGATGCAATTGTTAATCCTGATGTTGAGTTTAAACGTTGATTAAAAATCAATATGTTCTTCGGAGTTTCTGTTATTTTGTGTGTTGTTGTCATATTTGAGGCTATTACGAAACAAAAGAAATACTTAATATTTCTCCGGAAAGTGTCCAAATCCATTCCAAAGACTTATATGAGCATGGATTGCTGAAACTGCCGAAACTATTTCCAGTTTACCGTGCGCAAATTTATGCCGCCTTGCTTTCGATCGAGAGACAATTGCAGTGAGAATTTTCCCATCAATCCATTGTTTCCGTGCCGGATCGAATTGGGGACCTTGCGCGAGTTAGGCGAACGTGATCACCACTACACTACGGAAAAATGTATCCCGAAATATGTTCGGAAATGGCTAATTCATTCCGAGATGCAAAATTTTTACGTGGGAGAACATTACTTGATATATCATGCAAAATCGCATTGTCGTTCCAATTAATTTTTAAATAATTAAATGCTAATCAGCTAAAAAATTTCTTCGTGGTGTCAGTTTGAAGCAGCGCATTGACAGTGAATCTCGCATTTTCCCCATCCCTCAATCTTGAGATCAATCGCGGGAAACAGCTGTCATATTTATTGCTTCGTTAAATATTGGGCGGTAGGGCAGATTTTAGCCGCCCGTCAATACATTAATCAGCGTTTAGCATGAAACAGTTTTTAAAGAAGATTACACGAGAACAGGTAATAAAGATTTGGCAAGTTCTTCTCTCTTCGTTTGCGAAAAAGGGGGGAAATGGAAGGAATAGAAGAAATATTGATTGTGCAATCCGTACCGCGCGCCGCAATTAACAGACTATAAAAATTGGTTTAACTTTTCACAATCGATCTTGTACGCGAGTTAAAATTTGGTAATAAACAGCCTGACTGCGCAACACATTTACTATGTTTCGGCACAGGTTCGAACCGGGGAACTTGCGCGTGAGAAGCGCACGGATTAAATACTACACAAAAAATACTTCTCTGGTGAAGCATGAGTTCTACCCGGTTGCGGAATTTTGCTCAAAACACCAAATGCAGCTTCTGCCCAGGATCGAACAGGGGACCTTGCGCGCGTAATGCGCATGGAATGACCGCTATACTGCAGAAACAAGCGCTTGCTCGGAGTCCTTTGCAAACTTCCCCAGTTTCAAACGTTCAAAATTAACTGAAAAATCATTCAATTGATCCTCCCGCAGAAGCCAATTTTGTTTCTTCTCTTGAAGCAATAGAAGGAGCACTGACGTGCGATGTAAGAAACGATTGTTGAGTTAGTTGCAGTCGGATATATTTTTCTGGTTTAAATGAAATATTTTTCTCCATTATTTAAGAAAGTAAAATGATGTAAAGTACAATAATCGCAACGTTTGTCAGCTTTCAGGATGGCCGAGCGGTGTAAGGTGCCAGACTCAAGTTTCCAGTCTTGCTTCGCTAATGCGCAACCAAAGGGCGTTCAGGTCCACTACTGTGGGCGTGGGTTCGAATACCACTCCTGACAGAAAATTTTAAAATAATTTCGTGAGCCCGTTGAATATATTGGTGCAATTCTTAATCATGAGGATGAGTATAAACCAGTCGAAACGTTGATTAAAAACCAAAATGTTGTTCGGAGTTACTGTTATTTTGTGTTTTGTTGACATATTGGGAGGTCTGTACTAAGAAAATATTTTCCCGAGGTCTCAAAAGCGGCCAGAGGCCGATGGCCGTGAGACGCTTCTGAGGCCGAGTGAAAATAATTTTTAGTACGGAAGGAACTAAACGGTAAATAACGTGTTCATTTTTTATTTGATAGTTCACGGTTATAATGAATAGCGATAAAATTCCAGTTGTTGTAGGTACATTTGAGTTGCGTTTGTTACTTTAGTGCAAGCATGGCTGAGAAACTGCTAAAACGACGCGATAAAAGTTGCGTAAAAAGCTTTTAGTTTCATTGCAATAGATGCTTTTCAATTCAACAAGGAAACAGAAGGTAAACTAAGTGAAAATATATATCTTCCGGATTGTTTTACATTATGGACATGGGTGAAAAATGCTTTTTGACAGAGAAATACAAATTTTAGTTGCCGAAAAACAATTTGTTCAACACAACTTTTATAAAAATGATTTTGACTGAAATAAGTCTAGGAAGTGTCTTTAAACGTGTGAGTTAGTCATGGAGAACGGTGGTGTCAATTTGAGCTCCCCAAATTTAAGCCAAATTCTGGCAAATTCATTGTTGGATTTTATGAGTGAAAGTGTTAAGATACCTACAAATAGTGTGGAAAGTAAAGTACTTTCATCTCTTGTTTTTATTGACGAAAGCTGTTACTACTGGAAAGGCAATTTATCTCAATTAAAGAATTTCGTACAAAATGACTTAAAGTTAATCGGCAAATTATGGTCATCGCCTGGCGGTGAAACGAAGTTATTTATTAAGAACACCGAGATTATCCTTAAATGGACTGGGCAAACTCGGAAGAAGCTGATAATTGAAAAAGACAGCGAAGTAAATCTCGTGGCGAACACGCTAAAACGTTTATGCAATGGTGATATGTTTTGCTTAGATACAGCAGCGTCCTGTAAAGAGTCGATTGATGACAAAGCTAAGCAATCGGTAGCGGCTGACTCTGAATTTTCAACTATATGGGCGGCAATAAATGGGTTTCAAGACGTAGCGACGGCCAAATTGGAAGAAGTAACATTAGCCCACGACAACAAACTTTTTAGAATAGAAGCTGAGGAATGTAAAGTACGATCTAATTACGAAAGAAAAATTGAAAATTTGAATAATAAATGTCATGAATTATTGCTTAAACTTGAATGTAAGAAGGCGCTCGAAGATAGAGTAAATAAACTTGAAGTTTTGGTTGGCAATTTTAAAGCCGATATACACGATCTACGAAATGAGAATGGTTTGTTCAAATAGAAGCCACGGTTGTTTAAAAACTCCACGCCTAAAGTACAACAAAAAAAACACCGGGAACAATGACCTAGATTTAATTGGTACAATTAACATTCCTGATGAACCGATAACTATTGTTTATAAACAACCCCAGGATTTAAATGAAAATTTAGAGTTAAACACCTCTCTCTCAGTTAGCAATAAGACTTCTCGGGCCGACAAAGGATCGGTGTACAATCCTCAGTTGAATTCAGTTATTGAATGTATTGAGGCAAGAAATCAACCTAGAAGCAATCCACCGAGAGGGCCGCGTACGAGCAATATTTCCAAACGTAATTACGCTATTCCCAGCCATCCTTTGCCCAAGCACTAGGTACCTTGAGGTCCTTGCCCATTTCTAAGACGGAGAGGCTTTTGCCTAAAGGGTCCCTTGTGTGACTTCCAGCACAATGATTCGCAATCGTCTAATAATCCAACCAATAATTCGTCGAATAACCCGTTCTATTGTTCGTGAAATAATCGACTAAGAGTGTCCAATAACCTACAGCGATACCCTGATAATTTGGGCTATACATCTTATCCAAATATATCACAACCTATTACTAATCATTTTCCTTTTCCTGTCAATCCAAGCCATTTCCTCCCGTTTCAACCCCTACAGTATCATCCAATGCTTCGACCATATGTATACCCACCACCTCTTTTGACATCAATATAACCCCTTTACGGCCCCTGTCGTGTCCCCCTTAGCACCACCTACAATAACGTTTACTAGGATGCCTTTGAGTGTTCTAAATCGTCCTCGAAAAGTGAAAAGCAGCATTTCAAATCAAAATCATTGTGTAAATATGAATAATCTGATACACATTCAAACCTGTCCAAGAAATCAGGATAGTCCCTCGAGAGATACTAAGAATACGGAACGAACTCGATCTGTAAATTTTAATAATATAATTTATGTCAATTGTACAAGGGAACAGAAGACTTATTTTATGCCTATCAACTTTTGCCTGTTGAATACCAGATCAATAAATAGGAAAGAACTTTTTATTAATGATTATGTGACTGAGAACGATATTGATATTCTAGCAATGACTGAGACATGGTTACGTGAGGATGATAATGAATTTTCTATTGCTGAAATCTGCCCAACGGGGTATCACTTTTATCACGTTACAAGGAAAAATGCACGAGGTGGAGGAGTTGGTCTCTCACTGAAAAAATATATTAAAGTCAAAAAACAATCTAAGAGAAAATTTACTTCTTTTGAATATATTGATGTCACCTTGAATTGCCGTAATACCTGCACCAGAATGATTGTCATTTATAGACCACCCCCATCGAAGACTAATAAATTAAGCAGCTCAATATTTTTTGAAGAATTCTGCATATTTGTGGAACAGTTGATCATATTACCTGGCAATATATTAATGGCAGGAGACTTTAATTTTCATATAGACAACATTGGAGATTCAGATACTATTAAATTCAACAAGATACTGGAATCGTTCAATTTACAACAGCACGTCAATGGGCCAACCCACAAGAAAGGCCACACCTTAGACTTGATTATAACAAGGAATGAAGATAAATTAGTGACTGGTATCAGAATACATGATCCAGTAATATCAGATCATCTTGCCATACATTGTACATAACAGTTAGAGAAACCACCATTAGAACAAGCTGAAATTTATTATCGAAAATTAAACAATGTAAACATGGATAGTTTCAATGAAGATCTAAAAGTACTAGATTTAAATGACGATTATGATCTTTCAGTCCTTATTGATAAATATGAAAATACGTTGAAAGAAACATTACAGCAGCATGCTCCACAAAAACGACGAATTATAACTCTTCGTCCTTTATCACCATGGTACAATGAGGAGATTGGTCAAGAAGAAAGAAATCGCAGGAAACTAGAGCGCCGCTGGCGCGCATCTGGACTATGTATTGACAGACAGTTATATGTCAAACAATGTGAGACAGTGAATGCCATGATAAAGAATGCTAAGACAACATACTACTCATCGGTTATTTCCAGTAATGCACATAATCAGAAAGTTTTATTTAGTACGGTTGATAAATTAGTCCATCGAAAGCCAGAAAAGCGCTATCCAACTGCGTCATCAACGACTGAACTTGTGAATAAATTTTCAGATTTCTTCAATAATAAGATTGCTATTATATGGAAAGAACTAGCCATCGATTCTTCCCACTGTAATCAGCGAAATCAAGAGGAACAATATGCACAATGCGTTAAATTCATTAACTTTCAAGAAGTCACGGAACATGAGATTGAAAATGTTATTGATAAAGTTGGTAAAAAATCTTGTGAACTTGATCCAGTGCCCGCAAAAATCTTTCAAGGTTGTCAGAAGACTCTCTTACCTATAATTACTAAGATCAGTAATGAGTCACTTCAGTCAGGTTGTATGCTTGAGATACTAAAAGAAGCCGTGTTGAAACCAAAACTAAAGAAAGATTCGCTGGATTACGAAGAATACACAAATTTCCGACCTATTTCAAATTTACAATTCCTGTCTAAAGTAATTGAGAAGGTTGCTGCCGGTCAGCTTCTGGAACACTTGGCTAATAACAAATTAGAAGAACCCTTCCAGTCGGCATATAAACGTTTTCATAGTGCAGAAACAACCCTATTAAAAGTACAAAACGATATTCTTTTAGCCATTGATAATCGTAAGTGTGTGGTGTTGCTATTACTAGATATGTCAGCAGCATTCGATACTGTTGATCACAAACTTTTACTACAACGAATGTTCAAAAGATTTGGGATAGATGGGCAAGTGTTGAGATGGTTTCAGTCCTATCTTCAGAATAGAACGCAAAGTGTAGTGATTGACGGTGTTAAATCTATCTCTAAAGACTTGCGCTGTGGAGTCCCACCAGGATCAGTTCTCGGCCCTATACTATATTTACTATACACTTCACCCCTTGGTGATATCATCAGAGGTCATGATCTTGATTTTCACTTTTATGCAGACGACTCGCAATTATATCTCGCTTTTGAGTCAACCACTGAAGGAAAAGCGGGAGCACTGGTACAAATCGAAATGTGTGTAAACTTCGTTTACTGCCGTATTGATTTGTGCCGCAAAACTTTACTGCCATATCGGTTTACTGCCATATCGGTTTGTGCCGTGAAACCTGAGCCGCTTGTCATATCAATCAATCAACAGCGGTATTCTCGGTCACGTGGGGTGGTGTATTCTGCCTTTAATCGCAAAAAGCATAAAGCAATTCTTATGTATAAAACTATAAACAAGAGGGTACCAGAATATCTACAAGACATATTTATTTCGCGGTCTTGTCCTTACAGATTGAGAAACAATGAAAATACATTATTTGTCCCTAAGCCACATACAGATTATCTAAAGCGCTCACTCAGCTACGATGGAGCTGTTTTATGGAATAGTTTACCAACTGAACTTCGTTCGGCGCAATCTCTTAGCGCTTTTAAACGAGGTCTAGAATGTTGGTTAGCTTAGATTCACACACGGCAATCATGTAAATCAGTACTGTTCTGTTTTTTTGTAAATAGCATTTGTATTTTTTTTCCCCTTTTTCTCCTTTTTCTATACTTTATTTATTTATATCTATATTATGTAAATTTTTACTGATGATTCTAGCGTGCCAAAATAAAGTTTATAATAATAATAATAATAATAATAATAATAATAATAATGATACATTAAATAATTATAAGCTGCTATTTTACTTGGTGGAACTCGACTATCATACCTTTTGATGACACTTGAAACAGCAACTCTCTCCCCTCGATGGTTCACTTTTTCTATCAGCTCTTCCATCTTCTCAGCAACCTTTTCTGCATCCTCGCGCCCCAGATCATTGGTTCCAATGTGTAGAATGATGGTTTTATACTCGTTGTCGTAGCAATTATCCTCGATTAATTTTGGTGCAATTGACTTACAATAGCACCGCTGTACGAGTGGCAAACGGTTTTGCCTCTTGCTGCCCTTTCAATTTTCTTTTCGTCAATGTCCTTAACTATCTAATCCCCAATGACCAGTGTCTTTTTCTCTGTTTTTCTTGTTTAGTGTGGGTGTTGAGGTTTACTTTGATATTCTTGGGTCTTGCTCGATTTAAAGCGAGTGCATGTATAAAACTCAGTATATGGGGTTGTGAACAAGATGCAGTTCAGCAAAGGAAATTGCACAGCCTGCGGAATAACTGCAGAATCTGTTGCTTGTCCTGCTAGACGTTTCGTTTTTGTTAAAGGACAAAAATTAAGAGTATTTCACTGTGGTGACAACACTTGTCCAGTGTATACGAAATCAGAAAGGCCTGTTGCCAATGTAAGGGATATGTTAAAAAAGATCCAACCTTAAAGCCTTCGCAAGTTCAGTCAGCTCTGCTTGTTTCGTTGTTGAGAGAAGGAGAATCGTGGGTCAAGATCGACAAAGAGGCAAGTAAACTGGTAGACTGTAAATGGATTTCAAACCAGAGGCAGGCAGTTAGACGAGAACTCAACCCCCATGTAGAAAACTTTGAGGCACTGGTTACATTTAAACATTTTTGCGACCCCAACGACCCCTATTATGTGTACAAAATAAACGACTCACGAGGCAACCCTGATTCACCAACTTATGTCTTCAAGACAAGTAAAGCCAAGCTATTAATGGCAAACAATATGAACAAAGACGGTGTCCATTTTCTTAATAAAGAATATTGTTTCTTTGACGGTAAGAACAAGCGTTGTAGAAATTATACAACTCTTACAGCAAGCGTGTATCACCCGCTGCTGAAGAAGCAAATTCCCTTAGCAGTGATGGAAACAGAGGCAGAGGATTCACGATGCGTGACGTTATTCTGGACGCTATTCCAAGAATTACTTACCAAGGCAACAACCAGTACTTGTACTTTCAATACCACGGGCTCCAGCACTGATATGGCTGGAGCCAATCTAGTCGGAATAAGGGATGTGTTCGGGAGCGAGGCGTTAAAACGAGTGAAAACCTGCGAATTTCATTTTAAACAAAATCGCAACAAGAAAGCTAGAGAACTTGACGAGGAAAGTGCGAAAGAATTTAAAGACTTGTGCGAAGCACTGTTGATTGCACAGTCTGCTGATGGTTATGCAGCTGCAATGAGCAATCTCACTAAATTTGTTAACGAGAAACCTGAACACGAGTTTCTAGAGTTATGGTTGAAGTGGTGGGATGACCGGAAGGAGTTTATCTTCAATGCTTTCACACCTTCAGATGGACCCAAAATGATCCAAGCAGAAGGGATTCACGCTGATTGGGCGCATCGAGATCGCAGCAATTCATCCCTGCTCGAGGCTGCAAATATGGATACACGGGATTCCATTTTATTGGAAGCTCAAATTAGAGAGTAGAAAAAAGGGACGTCGTCAGGTGGAACCGGTCCTTCCTCTACACACAGAAATTATAGACGTGGTCTTGATCAGGCAGCACGTTATGGGAGGGGGATAAGCGAGCTTGGAGAAAACCTTGATGGTGAATCTGCACATCGACCCCCTCAGAAACGTAAGGGAAAAAGTAGTAAGCCCAAGAAAAAAGACAAGCGAGTGTCTCCTGCTTCAACTTCGTTCTCGCGAATTGCTCCAACAACAGACAACAACAACCAGTTCCGTGGCAACACTCGATCGGCCACGGTCCAGCCAGACATAGCCAGCCCTGCCACACCATCTCAAACTGCAACGGCCCATGGTGGTGCTAGCATTCACCAAGGAGATTACGTTTCCCGTCCATTCCCTCCCAACTTTTCATTTCGTTACCCAACAATCCGAAATGATCCACCGATCATGGCAAATGTAAATAATTATGACATTATTACAAGAGCAATATTCCCACAACTACCTTACATTCGGCCTGAGCTTCCCTCTACCTCTATTTCACCTTCACTAATATGACATTCAGGACTGTCGCCGTCAGGGACGCCGGAACTGGGGGGGGGGAGCAGGGAGGCGGCTGCCCCCCTTGCCTTTTGCTAGAGGGGGCAGGGGGGGGCAGAAGTACCCTTTTAGTTGTAAAATAATACGTGATAAATCACATTTCCAACGATGCTTTTTGTAGGAAAATCACGAGATTCAGGTAATTTCTATTTTATATTTATAAAATTTTTTGGAAATTTTTGGAATTTAGAAAAATATTTTGAAGAAATGGCGAAAATTTAAGATATCCGGAAAAATTTTTGGCTTCACGGAAAATTTTTGTATGTCCGGAAAAATTTTTTGACCCCTAAAATGGTACACTGAACAATGTTACACCCCTATAATGGTACAC
>CACRXK020001807.1:0-24275 GCA_902702795.2 Paramuricea clavata
CTAATACAACCTACCAGAACGTACGTCACTTTGGCTATAGAGCCTCGTATTCGTGCATGTGAATTAGTACAAGGCCTAACGTCACAATCACGAAAACGAGGCTCAATAGCCAATGTGACGTATATTGGACAGCCTACATGTAAGAAAACAGTGATGGCAGACCGGCCACCACACCCACTGTAGGAGTTAAATCTCAATTTACTATCATACTGTCAAAGATACTGTCGTTCTACATTCACAACTGTCATTTATTAACTTAGTTTTCTTCAGTTATATACTCGATAAGACGGGTATATCAGGGTTTGGATTCAAGGCCGTCCGTCTCAAGCTAGGGCCTGAACAGTAACGGTCCCGACACCAGCGGCCAGCGAAAGAAGCCCCGGGACTCGAAAACACTAGCTACGAAAAAACTAGTTCTAGAGACCTACTTCAATATACCTTTTATACACAAAATTTGTCACTAGTTAGTAAAATATCAACCAATTGCAGTCGTAGCAAATACGATGGAAATTTTCCTAAAATATTTTACCAATTCATTTGCTCCATAGATATCTTATATGCACTACTAGTGCATCTAATTATTCTGCAATTCAAAAATTGAAGCCGTGATTGCAGACTCAGGATATTCCCATGAAATGAAAAGATTCGTATGTAAATATGTTTTCTATAGTTCTTAAACAGGGAACTTAAACATTAAGAAACCTATTCCAAATACATTTTCAAACTATTCAAATGATGAAAGTTATTGTTGTTTTTTAAGCATTTATTAGCGAGTGGGAACTAACAACATGGCCGCCATCTATTCAAATGGGGGTAACCGCTGGAATATTCTTGGCTAATAATTTTACTAAAAGAGATGCGCTATCTAGTGTATACAACTATTTCAATTAAGGTTGTCCACGAGCAAAGCGGAAAAGTCGAATACGAGCGCGAAAGGCTGCTGGGAATCGCTAACAAATTAATGAATTTTCTAAGCGATTCCCAGCAGCCTTTCGCGCTCGTATTCGACTTTTCCGCTTTGCTCGTGGACAACCTTAATTGAAATAGCTGGCGGATATCTATGATTTGCTCACACGAAGTTTACGAACCAATTCATTTGAGACATTCGACCAATTATACGCAACTTCGTGGCTATTAGTAAAACACGGAGCACGGAGCACGGAGCACGGAGCACACGGAGCACGGAGCACACGGAGCACGGAGCACACGGAGTACGGAGCACGGAGCACACGAAGTACGGAGCAGTAGAAAAACGAAAATCCTTTATAATAAAATACACTGTTTACTATTACAAATTTTTGTTATTATTAACAAAGTTTTTTCGCGTATTACACGTTGGGGAAGTAGGGAAATGGGGCTTTTACTGAAAAACACATATGATGCAAAACCAGGCTGCCAAAAGCCATAGTATTTAAAATGGGATTGTGAAACTCGTTATCTTACATCTATCAAGCTTATGTAGTTATATTATATTCCGATGGGCAACACATAAAGAAACACTTAATTACTGTAGAGAACAGCCGATATATTTCGTTACCCCTGCCAAAAAATAGCCAAGTATACTCATCTTTCAATGTAGCGGATCGACTGAACATTAAATCTTGTGATGAGAAAAGTGAATTTTCGGTTTATCCTTCGGCTCAGTGACCGGTGGCAGTAAGCTGTACGGCCGGCTAAGTTTAAACCGTTATACAGTACATCATTACTGCTTTCATTCTTTCAATCAGTCGTTTTGAATATTCGGAATCATTCACAATATTATAAAACTGTATAAGATAGCTGTAGAACTATAAATGCTGTAGAATGAAATAAATAAAGAAAAGTAAGTTTTCAAATCGCGGTATTTGCCGATAAATCGGTAATGTAGAACATGTACGAAATCCATACAGAAGTGTGTGTGTATTCTATACTTTTGAAACAACTAAATCAGACTTCGGAAAATTTGACAGTGTTAAAGCTACTTTTGAGAATTTAGATTTTAGGTCTTTGTTTTACATGTACCCAGTAAATATTTTTGAGTTTTGAAGTTTGATTCCCACAAGCTTACAATTTGTTCACAATTTACTCTGCCTCTGGCTCTGCCGTGCTGCACGGCAGAGTTGATCGGAATTGTAACAAATACGCGTACACTTAAATGGCTTCCTGAATTTAGTCAATCAGATGTGTAAAAATTACTCGTTTCACTTTTATGTTTATGCTCGAAACTGCTCATGTTTACAATAGCAATTCTAACAATCTTGCCCTCCTTTTCGCCTTTGAGGCGTTGGTGTTGATTTATACACAAAATTCAAAACTCAAAAATATTTACTGGTCTGGGTACATGTATAAAAACGAAGACCTAAAAATCTAAATTCCCAAAAGCAGCTTTAATACGGTCAAATTTTCCGAAGTCTGATTTAGTTGTTTCAAAAGTATAGAATACACACACACTTCTGTATGGATTTCGTACATGTTCTACATGTCTTACAGTAAAAATACAAAAATTGTCCCACTTCCGCGGTTTGTTGTAATTTTAATACTGTAATTTGTTCTGTTTTTCTGTAGCGATTACCGATCTATCGGCAAATACCGCGATTTGAAAACTTACTTTTCTTTATTTATTTCATTCTACAGCATTTATAGTTCTACAGCTATCTTATACAGTTTTATAATATTGTGAATGATTCCGAATATTCAAAACGAATTGAAAGAATGAAAGCAGTAATGATGTACTGTATATTATAACGGTTTAAACTTAGCCGGCCGTACAGCTCACTGCCACCGGTCATTGAGCCGAAGGATAAACCGAAAATTCACTATTCTCATCACAAGATTTAATGTTCAGTCGATCCGCTACATTGAAAGATGAGTATACTTGGCTATTTTTTGGCAGGGGTAACGAAATATATCGGCTGTTCTCTACAGTAAGTGTTTCTTTATGTGTTGCCCATCGGAATATAATATAACTACATGAGCTTGATAGATGTAAGATAACGAGTTTCACAATCCCATTTTAAATACTATGGCTTTTGGCAGCCTGGTTTTGCATCATATGTGTTTTTCAGTAAAAGCCCCATTTTCCTACTCCCCCAACGTGTAATACGCGAAAAAAACTTTGTTAATAATAACAAAAAATTGTAATAGTAAACAGTGTATTTTATTATAAAGGATTTTCGTTTTTCTACTGCTCCGTACTTCGTGTGCTCCGTGCTCCGTGTGCTCCGTACTCCGTGTGCTCCGTGCTCCGTGTGCTCCGTGCTCCGTGTGCTCCGTGCTCCGTGCTCCGTGTTTTACTAATAGCCCAACTTCGTGTATTTGAACATTTCTGGTCACTTCTTGTCTCTTTACGATTGGTCAGTTACACCAGGACGTTTATCAATTATATGAGAAGTCACCAAATTTTCAGCAAATGAATTAATTGCTTGCATGGTCACGACTGTAAGACGTTCGAGATAATTCGAAAACAATGTTCAACTGTCATTTAATACAGGAAAAATTTCCATACCAATATTGCTACGAGTGTAACGTAGCCACTGATCTAACAATGCAGTCCTTTACCCACAGGCGTACTGCATTAGTATATAAGTAATGTTCCCAAATTTTGGAAAACCATGGAAATTCGGGCAAATGCTAGAAAAAAACCACGAAAATTCGGGCAGATTAATCAGAAAATAGGTTAAATTCGGGTAATTTCATTACAATCCTCCATAAAAATTCGGGCAAACTTTTAACTGCCCTCCTGGAAAGCATCAGCCCCTATGTCTTTACCAAAAGGAGTGAATAGACTGAAGATAAATTTATAATTTTATCCCATGCATGATGAAAATCAACCAACCGGCCCCTTAACGAAAATTTTTATCAATGTATCGTACAAAGATAAATATAATTATAAAACGTCAATGAGAGCAGTGTCAAGTTCCCACTCTACTAAAAAGCAAAATCATACAAACCTCTGTACGGTTGAAATTTCTTAAGTATTGGGACCATATCTGTATCTATTGCCGCCATATTCCCCATAAACAACCCTTGTCCGGCTTGTCGGGTTTCTGTAATTAGCTAGGATGTGATAAGCAGTCAAGATTTATATTTATTATCAAATTGTCCTTGTTTATATAGCCGGCTTGGGAGATACCTGTTTGAAATGATGTTTCCAAAGACAAAAGATAATCTGTTGTTACCTGCCACATTTCTGGTTACATATATAAAACGTGATATGGCACCACGTGATATGGTACCAGGAGAATCGAGACAAGGAGGGAACATGCAATACGAACTTCCAATTTTCATTTAAATTCATGACTGTATAGTCTATAGAGTGCATTATTTTGTTTTTTTTCAGGGCATAAGAAAAAGGAAAACCTGCTCGTTTTTAATGGTTATTGCTCGCTTAAACATTGCATGAGCCTTCCTTCGTTTGATTGATTCCCGTGCCCTTATAATAGCAGTTGTACGAACCTTTTTGTACTATAATTAGATATCATATATAGTCATAGACACGATTTGTTGAAGTTTTCCGAACTTAAAATAACACGAATTCAGTCTTCAACTCAATTCTTCGAATCTTCTTCAGAAGATTATTTGTAAATGTTGTTACGTTCGTGCTATATATGCTCTCTGAATCGTCTGATTGTTTTTTGTTCGATTTTGTATTGATTATCAATAGTCTCTTAATTTATGCACTCTGGAATAGTGGAATTCTAGAATAAGCAGAATGAACTATGATCGAATAAGTTTATAAATATTAGAGATTTTATTAGTACCACAGCCAATGGCGGCCATTAAACAAAAAACCCTGAAGAATTCCAACAGGATGCGCGTACCCCCTGAAAATTTTAGTAGATTGGGCCATTGTTTGCCATTGCACCGATATGGGCCATTGTCTATTAAAATTTTCAGCCGGGACGCATCCTTTTGGAATTCTTCAGGGGTCCTTGTTTAATTAATTCTGTGAGGGATTCCTTCAAAATTGAATTGAATGTTGTATAGCTTTTGTTTTTCAATGATACTGATTAAACTATTAAATGATTTTTTTATAAAAAATCTAGTTTTTTAATAAGGCTTTGATAAATTATGACAAACAAGTTGTTTATCGTACCATATTTGTGCACCGGATAAGAAATGTGCCACAACTTGTATTGAAGAATCGTGTGACTATCATGGCCAATGTGCAACGGGTGAAACTTGTTGTGATTCTGATAAGAAATGTGCGACAAATTATATTGGAAAATCGTGCATGTCTGATCCACAGTGACGACTGCATGTGCTACTGAAGAATGTTGCAATTCTGATGATAAATGTGGCCGATTGCAATGTGGTAAAGGTCTAGCTGGTTAGATTGTTGCAGTGATTGTTATCAGTGTTATTGTTGTTATCGTCATACCTATTGCAGTTGTTGTCTTTTGCTGTTTTTGTGCGGCTGGTGCGGCAGCAGCCTCAAGACGTCCTGCTCATGGTGGTGTTGTAGTAACACAACCTACAACCACAGGAAATACAGTCTTTGCAACCCAGCAACAACAACAACAATACCCTGCACAACAAGGACAACCAATGTATTTTCAAAACCCTCAACCATATCCCAACCAACCCCCACCAGAATATATCAACCTCAAGGGACAGTGTATCCACCAGGAGCAAGTGGTGGATATATAGCAATGACATGCACCACAAACTGAAGTAAAGCAATAACAACTGAAACTGATTCAGCAAGCACAGGGATGCATGTCGTAAAATGTCTGTGTATTCTGTGTGTAATGTCTATATGTGTTCTGTGTTAAAAATACTACATACATGGCCCCATTACGCTCTGCGCATGTCTGGATGCGTTGAGTCAACGTGTTGTACCACATGCCTTGGTGAGAGCAAGTTCATGGGGTATAAATACGAGTGTCTCACGTATCTAGACGTGTACCAAGCTGCACTGACGAGGCGTTGAACGCCGAAACATGTCTGCAGATTGTACTATATATATATACATATATATATATATATATATATATATATATATATATATATATATATATATATATATATATATATATATATATATATATATATATATATATATATATATACCATATATATAGCGTATATGACTATATAGTATCTATATTATCTAATAATGAGACCAAAAATGATCAACTTTTTTTGTAGAAAGAGTGCACAACTTCGAATTTCACGCTCAATGCGATCCTCAGGCGACGGTAAAATCCTATATTTTAGTTTAGAATAGCCTTTTGTAAACAATTTCGAAATTAGAGCTATGACAATGATATATCGTGGCCTAACCTTTCACGGGTGTTATACGCCAGTAAATTACCCCCTCCTCCCATATACTTAAACAAAGGGATGCCCCCGCGCGCTGATCAATGACCGAGCCTGACGGCTGACGCCGGTGGTGGCATATCCAAAAAAAATTTATGCAAGGAGTTGAACTAGAAAAAATTCCTGCAAGCACTTGGGGAAAGAAAATAAATTCGTGCAACTTCATGAGAAATCCAAGTGAAAGGTATTGAGCGCGGGCAGTTTAAAATAGCTATATTATGGCTCATTTTGAGATATTTATAACTTTACAATACTTCTGATACATGTACATGCTGTAAAACATTTAATAACATCAATAACATTATAGATTGAAAATGAGTTTATATGTAGAGCATATGTGTACATTATCATTAATATTAAAAAAAAACTAATACTGTAATAGGGGTGCACCAGAGGTTTTTGAAATGTGAGATTGAATGAAAAAATAATACATTCACTCTTCTGGAATTTACTAATTTCCACACAAGGTTACCCGCGTAAAGGAGCAACTAGCTCTGTGGGTTAAACCGGTCATGTGACAAAGATTGTAAAATAAAATAAAATAAAAAAATACAAGAAAGAATGTTAAAGTATTTCTTGTATATTTATGCTTGACGCCTTCCTGACACCTTCTATGAAACTCACACCTTCTATGATACGTATTTTTTGTAATATATTAAACTTTCATATGATCATCTGAATACGGAAATTTCATGACAATATAGTTGCTTGGCTAAATGGCCGCCATTTTTTCTCTATCCGGGAGACAGAGAAAAAAGGTAGGTAAAACCTTTCAAAAAAATATTTCTGCACAGCTTAGTACTCCGAAAATATAATTCCGACAAACCTTCGAGCTCGAAAAAAATTCTTGCAAAAATCCAGGATATCCCTTAAAACTTTGTCAATCTAGAATTATAAATATTACAAATTATTTTAATTATATTCGTTATACGGAAGGTCTTTTTTCAATATCAGTTCTATGAATGGAGGTGAGAATTTTAGAGGGGTAATTATAAATATTACAGTTTTATTACATTAAATCAACTTATCAGGCTACTTCTCAAATACTTTTAAATGGCAATATAGCATGTAATAAACACTATGAATAACAAAATTTGATTCAGTTAATTTTAACAACTACAGTGTACAGTGTAGCAGGTCAGTGCAGGTATGCCATGAGCATCCCTGCATGAACGTTAACAATAAATTATTAGAATTATAGAGAATTATCTGCTCGGAAAATTTTTGTGCGGTGATGCCGAAGAAAACTTATAGTATTACGCCTTCTCAGTCGTTTATCTTGGGTTGCTATGTTTGTTAGTCGCCCGCTTTTAGGAACGTAATATTCGCCAAGTGGCATGCTTGATACAGTCAGCATACAAGGGCTGTTAGTAAAACCAGGAACACCGGAACACCGGAACAGCATCATTCCGGAACATGGAACACCGGCACACTAAAAATTCTTAATTTGTTAAAAATTCGGAAAAAAAATACTGGGGGGTGTGAAAGTATTGCTGCAATAATTATTGCGTAAAACGTGCCTTTCTGACCGATAGCTATACTAATAACGAACAGAAATCCACGCAGAAATCAGTCTCAAAGTAATAAATATTTGCCCGAAGGGTAGAAATCAAACCTAGAATTGTTATTTGTTGAGAATATTGAATGGCCCATCTTTGTTTGTTGTTGAAAACATGACAATCAAAATATTAAAGTAACAACAGTTGATTCTCCTTGTTTTTACCGACTTAGCTACTCTTGAAGTGCAAAAGGGTAATTTTCAATTCTCGTTCGAAGTTGGTATTTAGCATCACTTTAATTAACACAGACAGTTCTTTAATATCGATCCTTTCTCACACGAAATGTTTTATAACTATAAACGGCGATGATAAAAAAGCTTTAGCGTGTGATAATATAAACCTTTCGCTCAATTAAAACGACAAAAATACAAACAAATATAATTATAGGCCATGTAAGTTGTATATATAAATGATGTTTCAATGCATGCATGTGTGTCTATTCGTCCATGTTTAAACTGTAAATTAAACTGACACTCATGCAGTGAGGGAATTTTAGTACGAGTAAAAATCCTACGACTCTATCCGCGTTTTCGCTCGAGTTTTCGCTTGCCCTGAGATTCAATATTGTTGGCCGTCTAATATGGCATAGCATATACCGAGCGTACTAGCCTACATATAAGAAGGTCGCACACGACGACGCGGTACTAGACTATATGACCTATATGTCCTGTATATATCATAGGCTATAGCACGAAAGATTGCATACACTAAATTATTCCCTTTTAGGATGCGTCAGTTTTATATTTATAAACAACAAGTTGATTTTACAACTTGCACTTGAAAAATAGATGCGTCGGTGTAATTTTCAACTTTATTAACTCGTCAACCTCACAACATGTCAGGCTTGCCAGATTCTCACTGCCCTGAAAAACTGAATTCCTTCCAATTCTCAGTCAAAAACCAAATTGGCTAAAATAAACAAGAGAGGAATATCTTCTGCTGACATGTTTGTAAAATCAACTTGTTGTTTATAAATATAAAACTGGCGCATCCTAAAAGGGAATAATTTAGTGTATGCAATCTTTCGTGCTATAGCATATACTGCATGTGTCAGTACCTCCATAATGATATATACAGAACATATAGGTCATATAGCCTATATAGCTAGTACCGCGTCGTCGTGTGCGACCTTCTTATATGTAGGCTAGTGTGCTCGGTATGCTATGCCATATTAGACGGCCAACAATATTGAATCTCAGGGCAAGCGAAAACTCGAGCGAAAACGCGGATAGAGTCGTAGGATTTTTACTCGTACTAAAATTCCCTCACTGCATGAGTGCCAGTTTAATTTACAGTTTAAACATGGACGAATAGACACACATGCATGCATTGAAACATCATTTATATATACAACTTACATGGCTTATAATTATATTTATTTGTATTTTTGTCGTTTTAATTGAGCGAAAGGTTTATATTATCACGCGCTAAAGGTTTTTTATCCATCGCCGTTTATAGTTATAAAACATTTCGTGTGAGAAAGGATCAATATTAAAGAACAGTCTGTATTAAAGTGATGCTAAATACCAACTACGAACGAGAATTGAAAATTATCGTTTTGCACTTCAAGAGTAGCTAAGTCGGTAAAAACAAGGAAGCCAATCAACTGTTGTTACTTTAATATTTTGATTGTCATGTTTTCAACAACAAACAAAGATGGGCCATTCAATATTCTCAACAAATAACAATTCTAGGTTTGATTTCTATTTTTCGGGCAAATATTTATTACTTTGAGACTGATTTCTGCGAGGATTTCTGTTCGTTATTAGTAGCTATCGGTCAGAAAGGCACGTTTTACGCAATAATGATTGCAGCAATATTTTCACACACCCCGGTATTTTTTTTTCCGAATTTTTAACAAATTAAGAATTTTTAGTGTGCATTATTTTATTGATATTTTCTTTTTATTGATTATTGCAGTCTAGTTTGGGAAAATTGCAGCAATTACTTGCACGACAAGATGCAAAAAAATGCAAAATAGAGCGGAAAGAATAATTACTGGCAAATCATATGAAATACGAACAAGTGAATTGCTAAAAGAGCTTAATTGGCAAACACTTGAGGAAAGAAGGGAGAGCGGGAGATTCACATTCATGTTTAATGTTAAAAATCAGGAGGCACCGGCAAATATGGCTAATTTGTTTAGATTCTCTAATAATGAAAAATATGACCTTAGAAATAACGGAATTAATTTTCAACTGGATAAACCTAAGACTAATTTCCTCAAAAAAAAGTATTAGCTACTCAGGGGCAAAATGCTGGAATAATTTGCCAAATGAGATTAAGGCAAAAGAAATGACGATAGGACAATTCAAAACATTTCTCAGAGAAAACGACAATATTTGTTAGTTATATTGATGTGTGCATACAATATTTTGTATATATTCTCTTAGACTTTAACTGTGTGATAATTTATATTATATTATATTTTAGATGTAATTTTTATTAAACTTTGTAAATATTAGTTTAAACGGCCTCTTGAAAAACGGATCATAGGTGTTCTGAAGAGCTACCGTTTTAAAATATTTGTAAATAATAATAATAAATTGATATTTCCTTTCCTGTTCATTAATACTGAAAATTTGTATTTTCCGATGTATTTTTGTACGACACGACTTTGTTTATCTGATTGTCTCGCTTTATGAAACATATAAACCTTTATATTTTTCGCTGTGTAATATAAATAAACTCAGCTGTATCGTCTATGAAGAACAAATTTTGCACTCGCTCGTTCGTTTAATTTGCGAAAACAGATTATAACGCGTGCGTAAATACCACACGTAAGTATTTCCCATGAAAAAATCTCTATATACTATTCGGTTATCCGGTTATCCGGTTATCCGGTTATCCGGTTATCCGATTATCCGGTTATCCGGTTATCCGGTTATCCGGTTATCCGGTTATCCGGTTATCCGGTTATCCGGTTATCCGGTTATCCGGTTATCCGGTTATCCGGTTATCCGGTTATCCGGTTATCCGGTTATCCGGTTATCCGGTTATCCGGTTATCCGGTTATCCGATTATCCGGTTATCCGGTTATCCGGTTATCCGGTTATCCGCTACCCGGGTTTTCTACCATGCCCATGTTTACTGTAATTCCACCTTTTGTTGCAAAATTTGAACTATAAACATTATTAAATTATGTCCAATGTCCATAGTATATCATATATATCTACGTCTCACCAAAGCCATAAATTTCAGTAAGTTATATTAATATTACTATACTGTATATATATATTTATTGCACATGAAGCAATTCCAAACAACTGAATTAGTTAGCGGGTAATATACAACTTTAAACGTACTGTGCTTACAGAAACACATGCAGATTGTAATAAAAAGTACAACTTGATATATTACACTGTACTCGAGCCGTTTTAACTTTTTTAATATGCCCCAGTGGAGGTCTGCATTCGAAACTAACGAAATAATAAAATATAAATGGAGTTCAACGTTTATCGGTTTATGTTTACAATATTGAAGTGTATTTCCGGTCTGCGCTGATTGGTTGTTATTAATTGACCTGTGACATTCTAATTGAAGGGCGGCACGCAATCATCATAGGGATCCTTGCAGGCTCTCTTTCACCCAGAGAGCCTGCTCGCAGGCTACATTCGATCGAGATCTTGCCAATAGACTGTATATGTCGCGCGAAAGACTGGGTCAAGTGAACTCTGGCGAAACACAAGCGCGACAAAAATAGAGAGCTGCCTAACGGCAGCAATACGTTTTATAAGTTTTATGTCTGGGTATGCTGTGCCGAACGCTTCAGCGCGACAGCCTAGCAGATTTCAATAAAATGGTCCCTCATTTCAAAAAAATGGTTCCTGGCCTGGTTACCAAGCTAAGCACACCGCATTTGTAAATAGAAAATGTTATAGAAATTTCCTTTGTGTTTATAGTTAAGTCATTAGTTTTGCTCTAATACTCTCGGAACAATAAATATGGGCTACGTTTCGCTACCATACTGTCAAAATGGAATAACTGGCTAAATATGACTCGTGTTTACCAGAATACCAAGCCATTGAATGCTGTCTCCAAAGGTTTTGACAACACAGTCCTGTTGTGCAAATACACAGTCCTGTTGTGCAAATATTTACAATCTCCTCAGCGTGTGAAGTACAAAGCGTAGTTGTGTATGGTCTAGTGTAGATCACAACTTGCGAGTCGATAAATAACATCAAGGATTATACGAAAAAACTGTTTTGAACATTTTACCAATGTTCAGTGTCATAAATTTGTATTATTTTTTTATTTGAGCACATTTTTAATACAGTTTAAAATCAGCCATATTGAAAATAGGCCTACTGAAATCTGCTAGGCGTTCTGAAGCACCTTTAGCTGTGAAGTCACACCTAGATCCCAGTCTCGTACTACATCCGCGTTTTTTTCTCGCGCTTGCTTCAGAACGACTGGAACTAGACTGATGCATGCAGTTACCCCTCGTCTATATTTTCCAAACATTGATTTAACATGAAGTATTCAAAATTTAGCCAACACTGAACACAGGCTCGCGTTGTGGCGTCATGTGTTGCCGTGTCAAGTGACAACACGATATTTTTTTTAAAATATCGTGTTGGAATGACGGGCACAAACGGCATAATAGGTTAAAAAGACCACTACTTTTAACTATACAACGATGAATGTCCGAAATATGTACTGTGAGTATGCTATTTTGCATTTTGTAAGCTTTGATTTAATGTAAAATTTCATCTGAAACGCTCCGTAAACGGTTTTGAAATGTTTATTCAACTAAACTGCTTTTGCTGATAAACTGTTTATACTTAATAAAATAAAATAAATTCTATTGTTGAGTAATTTCAGTTAGGTCTTCAAATTAATTTGCTCTCCTTTACATGTTAACTTTTTTTCTTAAATTAAACAGGGTTATGCATTGAAAATGAAAATGAAAAGGAAAGCGGCATGTTTCACGCAACAAATTAAAGCAACAAAATTCATAAACATTAAACATTCAAAGAAAACTTGCCCTATAATACATTTCACGATTTCCCACAGTAAATCAATTCTTCTCATTTCTTCAAACATAGATTTTCCAAATATATGTTTTTGACATTTTAAATGTTGCTTAATATCACACTTCTGGCAAACAGTTATATTTTTTAGAATTTAGATCAGTGTGGAAGTCCACCCATGAACCATAGCCACGCGTCCGCGATTATTGATGAACTTTAGACTTCGTTAATGCTTTCCTTTCCCCTGGTATAAATAACCTGGCGGAATTAGTTCCCTCGCCCCGGGCTTACTTACGGAACGGCGCAGATGTTGGCTCGGGGATAAATTGCCGAACATTTATGTTTCTTACAATATTTCTTGTCCGTTGCTATGTACTGAAAAGGTTTATTTTAAATAAGCAGCTACTAGAAATACATGCATGAAGCAACCCCTCGACCGTATTTTCCAAAAATTGATTTAACATGAAGTATTAGTAATTGATTAACACTGAACGCAGGCTCGCGTTTACGTCAGTGTTGCTATGGCAACACGATAACTTTAATTTTTATTATATGTACAACACGCAAAACAATAGTTGAAAGATTATTGCTTTTAACTACGTAACAATGAATTTCCGAAATATGTACTGTAGGTATGTTGTTCTGCATTTTGTGAGCTTTGATTAATGTAAATTTTAGCCTGAATTGCTTCGTAAAATGTTTTGAAATGTTCATTTTATAATAACTATAAACGGCTTTTTCCTATAAACTGTTTTTACTTAATAAAACAAAATAAGTTCAGATTGTTGAGTAAATTTCAGTTAGGTTTTCAAATTAATTTGTTCTCCTTTACATTTTACCTTTTTTTCTTAAATTAAACAGGGTCATTTTAATTAATAGCAAACTTTGCTTAAAGGCGTTAAAGCAGTGCTTGTCTTACGCAATAAATGAAAGCAACAAAATTCATAAACATTCAAAGCAAACTTGCCCTATATTTCACGATTTCCCACAGTAAATCAATTCTTCTCATTTCTTCAAACAAAAATTGCTTCAAAGCTCATTGTGTGAAACGTGATTTTCCAAATATTTGCTTTTGAAAATTGAAATCCTGCTTATCCCACTCCTGGCAAACAGCCATATTTTTGAGATCAGTGAGGATGACCACCTACAGTTGATCACCCACGCCCGCGATCATTGATGAACTTTAGACTTCGCTAATGCTTTCCTTTCCCCAGGTGTAAATAGCCGGGCGGAATTAGCACCCTCGCCCCGGGCTAACGCCCGGAACGGCGCCCCGCGCCGTTTGCTCGGGGACAATATGTACAGGTTATCATAAAAGAGGCGGGCGTTTAAAGGACGACGAAACGTCGACGATGTCACGAGTCTCGGTGAGAACATCGTTCTGAAAGAAAATTTATGATATCGTCCATTTATGATATCGTCGTGCTTTAACTTGATTGATTCATTTTAAAACCCATTGTTTTTCCACCAATCAGATCATTTGGTTTAAAGTACTAGAACATTTAAAGTACTGCATCTTGTTAATCCTGTTATCTTTTAACCAGATTTTTCCCATCATACTGACGAAAAACATGTACTAACTGTTACCGTAGAATCGTCAAACGCTTTGTCGATTGCTTATCTTAAATGGAATGATCGTTTGTGGCGAGAAGATGTAAATATTACGTACTACATGGTCACACTTAATGCTGATGGCAAACTACAACACAAGTATTATGATGCTTACTCGAAAGTAAGCACTGTAATCTGTATACGCATTAATGGAAAGCGTCCAATGTTGCGTCTTTTTCTGTAAGAGGTGGAAATTATGACCAGAAATACTGGACATGATTTATTCTACTTCCATATTAATTAACATATCACTTTGAAATGTGGCCTTGTTGAAAATCGCAAACTCTGAGAATATGGTAAATCGTTTTCAACTTGTCTTGTTAAGCATTTAGTGTAATTTTGGCCTAGTTAAGTTTATCTTTCCTGCTTTTTAGTTTATTCCTAGTGCGTTGACTTTACATGGAGTTAAATAGACAGATGTGGTAAACTGGTAAAACTAAACTTCTATATATAGAATTGGAAAAGCAGGATAGGTATAGTAACTTAAATCAGGCTAAATTATTCAACAGACCTTGTTTTGCAGAACCAACTTCGAATATACCATATTTTCAGATTTTGCGATTACAACATCGCGCTTCGCGTTGTACAATCTGCTGTTTACTGTTGGAGCCATATTTCAAAGCTCTGGAGATATACAAATTGTAAGAAAGTAGAATAAATTATATTCGTGATTTCTAGCCATGATATTTTAGTATGGGTAAGTAAAAACTAAAAACAAAAATGAAAATGGCGATTAGCTGTTTTCATTTCGCACTTGATTGACAAGGACATATCTTCAAAAAGTGCAAATAATCAAGATAGTTCAAAGTAAAATGATGTAAGAACATGCAGTGTGTATCAGTTTATACAAAGAGAAACGTCTTATTAATTAAAATTTTCTTTACTTGTGTATTATATGTTGTGTATTATCTTTGTTAGGTTCACAACTATAATGCATCGATCCCTAACCTTACAACTGGAGAAAAGTATAACGTCCAAGTAAGACAACAAAAATTCAATCACCTTGACGAGCTAAATTTGGGAGTTAAAATAACACCTTGAAAATAACAGTGTATATTTGTTTGCGCGGAACAGGAAATCTTAGAAGTTTTGCAGTTTAGAAACAAAACATAAATTACTGATAAATTCGATTTTGCGGAGTCGAACCTCTATTAAATGGTCATTAACACAAGAACGCTAGCAGGAACGACTTTTATAAGTGGCTGACTAACGGACAAGTTATCTTTAGTAAATGCGTGCTTAGCCCGCGTGCAGGCCCACAGAGGGAAGAATAGTGGGCCTGCAAGGAAGCCCGGGTATTTTGTACTTGTGGCGTTCGCACACGAACGCAGCATTCTGATTGGCTGTTTGCTGTTGGATTCTATAATTAAATCGTTGATTCATTATCACAAAGGCTCTCGATAAGCTTAAAGTTGGAAGTTGGATCTGATCACTTTTTTATTAAAAATGGAACAACAACACACTTGACACTGTTTATTGTTTACTTGAAGGAAGAGATGTTTTTGTCGTTAGTGAAGTGTTGGAATAACAACATTTACAAGTGGGGTAAACTACAGTAACCTTTACTTGAGTTTCATAAAATTCATTAATTTCAAACAGATGTGATACGTTTATATGTTCTTCAAGAAAATTATCTTTTGGTTGATGTTGACTCTGTTCTTGCACTGAAGAAAACAGCGCTTTTCGTGATGAAGATTTAGAGGCAGTTGCATGCAAGCCTATTCGAAACACTTTGCGATTTGCGGGGCTTCTCTGAGAGGGCGAAACAGAAGACGGTAATTGCCGTTTGAAACGATCTGGACTCTGAACTCTCCATTCTTTTGTCGAGTTTTTTTACCAAATTAAGTAACTGAAATAAATTTTGTACATTCCGCCTACAAGAATTGCGTACACGATCTGAAAAGTGAGACAATTTACTTATAACAATGGCGATAGAAGCACAAATAAATGCTAATGACTTGGAGTTTGTGACTGGTTTTCTGTTGAAATTTGTCCTGATTTGCCTGTTCCGAATTTAATTGAAGATGAGCACTTGCAAATTTGACAATTATTTGAAGCTGGTTGGTTTGCTTGCTATTTGTAATATATCAACAACGAGAGCGAGTGTTTCACCGAGATATCCTAACACGAGAAAACAATGTATGAAAACACGAGCGCGAGTGTTTTCTTACATTGTTTTCGAGTGTTTGGATATCCCGGTGAGACACGAGCTCGAGTTGTTTATATGGCTTCTCAAATGAATCGAGACGTAACAGAATGTTTTCTTTTGCTGATTTGAATAGAATTCTTAACCAAGCATAACGTAATTAGGAATTCTATTCAAGTGATTTTGCATGCATAATTAAGATATTTGATGAAAACCCTGGTGACTTTCATCAAATATCTTAATTACGTATGCAGTTAAACTCTTGTGGTGCTGTCTCTGACGGTGTTTGACCGCGGTATCCAAACAGCATCTTGTGACGGAATGCTTACATGCTATTGGTTTAATTACTCATGAATTATTAGTGAATTTGGGAAGTAATATATGAACAACGAGAGCGAGTGTTTCACCGGGATATCCAAACACGAGAAAACAATCTATGAGAACACGAGCGCGAGTGTTTTCATACATTGTTTTCGAGTGTTTGGATATCCCGGTGAGACATGAAGTCGAGTTGTTTATATGGCTTCTCAAATGAATCGAGATGTAACAGAATGTTTTCGTTTGCTGATTTGAATACAATTCTTAACCAAGCATAATGTAATTAGGAATTCTATTCAAGTAATTATGCATGCGTAATTAAGATATTTGATGAAAACACTAGTGAGTTTCATCAAGTATCCAAATGGCATCTTGTGATCAAATAGGTGATTATCATTGGCTGAATTACTCATGAATTATTAATGAATTTGAGAAACATTGTTCCTATTCTAAATACATTTTACATTTTACTATTGTTTACTATTTGGGTTGCTGTCATTGGTTCTTTTTTGACAATTGACGCGCGAATGGCGTTTGCAAAACACCTGGTCTTCCTTGCACGCCCACTATTCTTCCCTCTGTGGGCCTGCACGTGGGCTAATGCGTGCTTAAATCTAGTACGTGCATGACATGAATGTAAAACAGTTATATACTTATGTTTTATCATTGGATTTGTTACAGGTTTAAATTTGTTTTTTACCTCTATTCGTCTTAATCTTAGAGTAGACTTACTGTACCGTATTCTATATTACAGTCTCTATTGTTGGGACTTTGACGCGCGTCTGTTTAACAGAATAACAGCGGCTGTCTAAAGAAATGGCCATGGCTTATTAGCGGGATGACTTTCAGTTTTATTAATTTTAGAATTTTGGTTTTTAAAAGGCATTTTTTAATCGAAACATTTAATGTTATAATATGTCTCAATGTTAATTAAGAGATACAGTATACTGTATTGTGTTGTGCTGCATGCCGTGGCGGAGCTAACCATAGCAACTGGTCATGCTATGCAAATTTAATTTTAAATTATTGTACTATTCAAGCCTATACAAATCCTTTGTTTTTTAACCAATTCAACATTTCGATAATTACGTCACAAATCTCGTCTTGGCCTGGAAGCCTCGTTCTCATGAATTGTGAGCCAATAGCCTTTCGCATTGGTTCATGAGAGGGAGGCTCTCCGTAATTATCGAGAAGGTGTATTTGGTGCAGGTTTATTAGCATACCATGAGCAGTTTCCATGGCTAACCTCACCACTGGTTACATGTAGAAGAAAACATCCTTTGTTTGTTGCGTTACATTCCATCGCATTTAATGAATTCCATTTTAGGTAACCGTAATCCTTAATGTATTTCTACTCCATCTTCCTTCTACGCCATCATGTACCACAATATCCCTTTTTTTTATGTTCCAATTTAACTTAATGTATTCTAAATGTAAATTATCATAGGAAGCTTTGTTTATAGTTTATTCAATATTGTCTTCACATTTTCTTTATTGTATTTTCCATGTCTAATAGCTTTTTCATCTCTAGTTGTCAGTATTCCACAGCGATCACTGCGTGCATCACCGAAGACAAAGTGTAGAATTTTTTGGTAAGGGTCTTTTCCTCGACTAAGGAATCTAATGATTTGCAATTTTTTCATATTTTGTGAATGATGCAAAACCTAAATTAACTATTAAATATAGGATGCAAATGTCACTATTAATTTTTATGGCGCTATGTTTGTATTAATATTATTAGTAACGCCATCTAGTTGTAATTTTTAGATTAGACAAATTATTTCTCTTAATTGAATGCCCATATTTTTTTTCAAAAAGGGAACATTGCAGGAGAATCTATACTGCAGAGTTGCAAAAAAGCTGCGGGTATGCGGGTACCTCCCGTAAGGAAGGTTTACCATATGCGAGGCCAGTTAGTAAGGTTTAACGTGGACACTTTACTCAACACTAACACTATAAAACAGATAAATGATACTTTGACTAAGTAGTCTGAGATTGTTCTGCTGGTAGTTGTGTAGTACAACATTTTCTAACGTTATCGATTGGTAATACCAGGTTTCTGGGGACTGGCGTTTCTGTACTGAGCAATCATATAACATATACACCTGCTAGCAGTCATTTGCTTGTATGTGAGTACAATGCAGCAATCAACCAGCTGATCACTGCTAAACACTAGTCAGTAGGATATCGGAATAAGAAGCCGAATTCGAATGACACTCTATATGTTTTAAAATTTGAAACAGCCGTAATTTACATTATTTTGAGTAAGGTATAAAAATTTGAAACTCTACCCGGAAGAAGGTTGAACACTTTTTGCAACTCTGACCTATAGTAGTTTATTTTAGTTGGGAATTAATCGCTACTTATTTCTTGCAGCAAAAGATCCATGTTCAAACTATACGAGGTGCCCGTCTAATAGCACATGCCATTCAAATTTTTACACCGGGGAGCCTGTATGCCAATGTGATCATGACTTCGCCCCGAACAACAAAAGTAAATGCATAGGTAAGCTTGATGCGATTAAATAACATATGTAACCCCCCCCCCAGCCTCTCACCACACCACACACCACCACACCCCCCATATACAGTGCTTTTCGCACAGTTTGACTGTTTGGTTGCTCAGCTCCGGATATTCTCGCACTACTCACCCTACTCACCTCCCGGAGAAAAAAACCCGAAATGGCCTCCCGTTTCGTTCCGGTTACAGACGATCAAATATTTTTACTAAATTAAACATAGCTTCGGTTTCGCTAAACACGAAGAAAGCCAGACAGTTTTGTTTAACAGTGTTTAAAGGTTTTCTTTAAAGCTATTTCTAATGAATAAAATTACTAAGAGTTTTAAATAAAAAAAAACTGTTTTGTTTACAACTATTATGGGTGCCGTAATTAACAATTATTGAATGAGGTTGAGCACGATATGAAGAATTATCAAGCCCGAAGTTTGCCGTTATCACAGCATGAGCTCCACCTTTGAATTTACTATATGAGTAAATTCTTAAACACGTCCGAATTTATCATTATGATAAATTCGTGGCAAATTTTGAATTTATTATAATAATAAATTCGCGGCACCTAACACTAACCCTAACCCCAACCCTAACCACTACCCCTAACCACTAACCCCTAACCCTCATTTTTTTAACTTTTTAAATTTTTTTAACTTTTTTAAAAATCTAACTTTTTAAACTTTTCTTGCTTTTCAAAACTCTTTTAAAACTTTTTAAAACTTTTTTAAAAACTATTTTTTTAAAAAACATGGGGAACTCCCCACCTCTGCGCGACCAGCCTCCCTTTTAGTGCCATTACATTTATAACAGGAAACCTTGTGCAATGATTGTGGTTTTATGATTAACTCTATTGATAAATTCAAAATGTGCCACGAATTTATCATAATGATAAATTCGGACGTGTTTAAGAATTTACTCACATAGTAAATTCAAAGGTGGAGCTCATGTTGCGTTATCAACCGAAGCCGAAGGCTGAGGATGTTAACGGCAAACTGAGGGCTTGATAATTCTTCATATTGTGCGAAAACCGAATTCAATAATTGACCATTTGCGTAATAGACTAAACTTTGATCTAAACAAGTCTAGACAAAAATTTCATCACAGCTTGAAAGAGCATCACAAAATTAGTAATATTCCAAAGTTTCGTTGCGAAATGTTGTAAAATGGGAAAATATAGCCTTTCGAAATTTGCAATTTTCACTCATTTTAGATTACAAACGGGAAATTGACAGTCCCAAAGGGTAAATGACTGAAAATTGCAAACGTCGCAAGGCTATATTATCCGCATTTTACAACATTTCGCAACGAAAGTTTGGAATATTACTAATTGTGTGATACTCTTTTAAGCTGTGATAAATTTTTTGTCTAGATCAAAATTTAGTCTATTACGCAAATGGTCAATTGTTTTATTATTTATTTAAAAAATTCAAAACGAACATTCGTATTTTATTTGTATTAAGAAAAAAACAATTCCTTAGTCCTTCGGCAGCCGTCGTTGCGTCATATCAATGGCGTCAGCGAGTCAATATGATTCTCGTCGTCATAGTAATATGGCGCAAACGCGTCCAAATTTTTTTCATTTTGACTCTTTGACGTAATTTTGCTAATATGAATGTGAAAAATCCGTATTTGGTTAGCCATTGAGTTGATATGACAATTTCACAGTTGGCTGTTAGCCAATCAGAAACCAGGAATTTTTTAAATAAATAATAATATGTTTTGTTATATAGTTAGTGTCAAAGTTCAATTTTTCTGTTTGCCGATTGGTCAAAACCGTGTCACGTGCCGGTCCACAAATCGTCATGTTCGGCAACCGGTCCGCAAACAAACATTTATTGACCGGTCAATAATAAAATGGGTGCAATGCGCATGCGTGTCAACCATGAAGTTCCAAAGTTCATTTTTAAAACTTTTTACTAAACATTTACGGCGTTCTATTTATCCAGTTTTGGTTTCAAATTAAGTTCACTCCAATAATCGGTGAATTATTCATACTTTGACACTTATATACGATATAACAAAGCACTTATTTACTGAGACCTCGGGAAAGCAGTGTGATTTGTGGCCCCTCGACCGCCGTTGTCGCCCTCGGTTTCGCCTCGGGCAACAACGGCGGTCTCGGGTCCATAAAACACACTGTTTCCCTCGGTCTCAGTAAATAGGTGACAAATGGCATATGTTAAAGCAATTATTCACCCCAATGTCCGTGAATACTGCGAGGATATCCACCACAACGCTTCCCATTTCGGTGAATGTCCTTGCACAAGTACAACTCACCATCACTTCGTGAATAAGTGTTAACCATTCAGCATGAATATATATATATATATATATATATATATATATATATATATATATATATATATATATATATATATATATATATAAGATTTGGTTTCGTTGGTTATAAAAACTTTTGGTAAAGTGCTCAATGGAAAACCAGAGCATATTTAAATTAATTATATATATATATATATATATATATATATATATATATATATATATATATATATATATATATATATATATATATATATATATATATTCAGGCAATTTTAACCAGTTCAAGCTGTTGGAATACCAATACTACCATTTGCAAGCTACCGTTAACCGTGAGCGCCAAAACGCGTTTGTTTACGTTTGTAACGTGCACGTTTTGTGGGTGTAACGTGCTATTTATAACATGGAAACTGCCTAGTTTCAAGCGTTAAACTAACACGTTTGACGCGCCTTTTAATCATGTTTGACAAACGCGAGAGCATGTTTTGGCTGGAAACTGACACGTTTGTTACACTATTTATTCATGTTTTGGTATGAAACGGCTACGTTTACAAAACTTATACTAGTAATGTCTGTCTATAGTCCGAGGTCTAGTCGCTCTTATTGTTTATAAAGTATATGTCTGCACAAATAGAAATTTTGTACGGCCACGAGTACGAAAGATGCAAAACCGATAAAATCTAGCTCCATGCATTGACATTGTAAAGTTCAAATCTTTAACTTTGGAAGGGCTAGAAAGCCTGATATTCTCCAATGTTGGTAGTTTCTATAGAGACTCTTCAAATTTGCGTGTTCAATATCAAATAGTATCAAAATATCGATATTATCAAAATCACAATTTCTTGCAGTATGTCCCAACCGCAAATGACAGTTGCGGCACCTATTCCCATCCTCTGCTCTACTGATAGAATTCACCCGTACGAGTTTTCTTTGCGTATCGCGTTCGTCCATTTCTAACTTATAAAGTGCGTCTTTCTTTTCATCTATGTCGCGTTTCGCTTTGTGCATATACCTTTGCAAAGGGGTTTCGATACTTTCGACTACAGGCACTGAACGGCGCTCGTTGACAGACAATACATTATCATCATCCGATTCATCGTCAGACTGTCCTGAGTCTGACTCAGACAGAAATTGTAATTTCCTCTTTTTAGTGACGACCTTTCTAGGCTGTTTCGCCATTACTTCTGGAAATGGACATTTTTTTTATTATTCCGAGGAGTGACAGAGTCATCCACTCGAGCATCCACTCATACGCATAAACGGACGATGTTATTGTCTCCTACATTTGCTACAGTCTTACAACAGCGAATCGCATCCTGCACATCAGTTTGGTTCGATACTGTCACGAACGTGCTTTTGTCATCCCGAAAGAGTCTCTATAGAAACTACCAACACTGGAGAATACCAGGCTTTCTAGCCCTTCCAAAGTTAAAGATTTGAACTTTACAATGGAGATTGTAGCGGTTTTGCATCTTTCGTACTTGTGGCCGTACAAAATTTTTATTTGTGCAGACATACTTTAACAATAAGAGCGACTAGACCTCGGACTATAGACAGACATTACTAGTATAAGTTTTGTAAACGTAGCCGTTTCATACCAAAACATGAATAAATAGTGTAACAAACGTGTCAGTTTCCAGCCAAAACATGCTCTCGCGTTTGTCAAACATGATTAAAAGGCGCGTCAAGCGTGTTAGTTTAACGCTTGAAACTAGGCAGTTTCCATGTTATAAATAGCACGTTACACCCACAAAACGTGCACGTTACAAACGTAAACAAACGCGTTTTGGCGCTCACGGTTAACGGTAGCTTGCAAATGGTAGTATAATATGAACTTCTACTTAATGTCTAAGTTGTACTTAAAAGGAACAATAGACTGGTTCAGATTTGACTTCCACCACCACTACCGCTACCTTAAATGTGTTACGCATGCGCAGTAACTGCAAGAGCGTGAGGAAATCGTCGCATGTTTTTGTTTTGGGACCGTAACAAAGCGATTTATGGTCGTCGGGAGAAGTCTAATCTGAACAGGTCTGAACAGTCCGTCGCGACCGCTACCAATGGAGCCGTCAATGGTAGCGGTAGTGGTAGTGGAAGTCAAATTTGAACCTTTCTAATAGCGTCAATGCGGAGACGTCGACAATTTATAAACATGCAACTTATATGTGCGGTGATAATTTATAGACAACAATAGAATTTTAAAAATTAAAAATTTAGTGATTGATTTATAATAATTTTCTGATAATTAGTTCCTGCACGATTTCCTGTCGGCAGTTATATATTTATACGATGATCAAGTTTGTGACCGTTAATATCAGCTTGGTGATCGGCCTCTCCGCTGCATGTTACGTAACAATTTTGGTGATTCCTGCAATGGATGACCTCGTCTCTTTATACGGCTAGTGCCGTCTGAAGGAAATTGTTATTGGGGGCGGGGCTCGACCATGGGCTCGGGCGTATGCTCCTCTTGAAAAATGTTGCGTTTCCGAAGCCTTGGAAGAGCATTTATCAATGTTATGAATTTCTTGCATTCAAACATTCAAGATGTTGGAATTCACTTTTTACAACTTCACCCCC
>CACRXK020001807.1:26209-49535 GCA_902702795.2 Paramuricea clavata
TGGGGGGGGGGGGGGCGGAAAGTGTCCGCGGTCTACAGGTGGGAAACTTTGTCTGAACATGGGCGAATACTTCTTGGGTTTCACCCATAGATATAGGAGATCTAGATTGCTAACGCATACCTAGCGCAGGCAAAAAGATAAATCCAAGATGGCGGTAGAACAGGGCAAAAAGACTATAAATTCTATTACGAAAATCAGGATTTTTGCATTTTTTGCCGTCGCATTGTTTTGAAACTTATTCGGTCAAATTTTATGGTAAAGAGAAACTTACCGCGAAGATTTTGAGCATAGACATGATTGAATTGGCTGAAAACTCGCAAAATTATCCATCGATAAAAGTTCGTGTATAGTACTGATATAGTACTATATATGTAACTTGTACAGTTTTGCTTTAATTTTAATTTGCTCACTATTTGCATAAAAAGTAAATTATAACAGACCATAGATGATAGACCCTCATCCAGTGCTCTCATCAGTTTACTTCTCTAACAAGCAAGGAGGCGTACATAACAGTTCATTTTTCATAATTATGAGGACAGAGCAGATGATGATGAGAGATGCAAGTATAAAACACCATTCACAAGGCTAGATGTTAACATAGCACAGTATTTCTGGCAATAAAACGCTCCAACTGACCATTTCACACGAACTTTTATCGCTGGATAATTTTGCGATTTTTCATCCAATTCAATCATATATATGCTCAAAATCTTCGCGGTAAGTTTCTCTTTACCATAAAATTTGACCGAATAAGTTTCGAAACAATGCGACGGCAAAAAATGCAAAAATCCTGATTTTCGTAATAGAATCTATAGTCTTTTTGCCCTGTTGTACCGCCATCTTGGATTTATCATGTAGGCCCCGCCTGCGCTAGGTATGCGTTAGCAATCTAGATCTCCTATATCTATGGTTTCACCAGATATGTGTGCTTCCACTTGCTTGATTTAAAAAACATAAACAACATGAACGAAGCCTTCGTAAGCCAATTTTGCAGCGGCTGTTTTATAGGGCCACAAATCACCACAAAAATTGGATTAACTGTCAAAAAATGTTGGAGTAATACTTTGATTTCCTCTATTGCCACATATTTTACAATGTAAGCTATTAATATCGATCATTTCAGTGCAAAACAAAACAAAACAAAACAAAAAATTTCCTTTTAAAATGTCGTGTGATAGCTTCAATAAAATATGAAATTCAAACAAAAAACTTCTATATATACATTTTTTACAAAGCTAAAAAATTTAACACCGACTTAAAATGCTTTGAAATATAATGCAAAACAGCGATATTTCGTTGGCACAACCTGTATAACACGGACAAAATTCGTGTTTACAGAATTTTAAATGATCGAAAATTGTGTTTAAAATTAATAAAAATGATACAAAGTTTACGTTTAGAACTGAGGGTCATAGAAGAATCAGATTGCTATGTTCATCTGTATTTGAAATATTTTGAAAACCTAAAAATAATATTTTAAAACTATTATAGCAAAATACAGGGCAAAATGTTTATTCTGATGCTCATTTTCTGAGTCGCCTTTTTCGTACAAATTACACTTGCGTATGATATTTGCCAAAATTCAGTATTTTCTTCATTTTTAGGCGAGTTTTCATTACAGTTTTGACCTAATCACATTTTATTGACTCAACCTGTATACATGAGAAAATTAAGGTGAAAAACAAGAAATTTTAACAAAATACCGTACCTTATAAACTGAAATTTGACGATGATCGTTGGTGCGCAGTAGGCTATCACTCTCAAACCAAATATTTAAACTTTGTTCTGGACAACAAACGCATGTACTGCAAATTTTAAGTAATATTCCACCAATATTACGTTCCTGCTCGAGATTATTTGCCATCAAAAACACACAGTTTGCAAAATCATACATTTTTCGGCCATGTTTCAGCGAAGAATTCTTGACTGCTAATTTCCTGATTGCGACAAGTAATTGTGGTCTTGATTAAATGTTTATTAACGTTTACGTCTGCTTTCTTCCTTTTGTTTTTCTTCTGCTGCAGTACAAGAAACAGGGTAGCGAAACCTGTGTTTTTGTTGTTTTCACAATTTTTGCTGGCAAAATGAAAGCGTGCGCGATAAATTTGGACAGCGACGACTGCAGTTTTCTCACCTGTTCCCGCGTTCAATATCTCCTGAACTATTTGATGCATTCCGATTTAATTTATTTTTGATGTAGTTCAATTTAATGTACGACATTAACATTCACAAAAACGTTCTTTCACGTTGTTTTTTCTTGTCATTATTTTTGTATTCGTATATGTATAAAGCTAGCTATCGCTTGCTATAAAATTACATATCGCTGGTTCAACCTATGAAAGTAACAGTGTTATATCCTAGTATATAACTGAGTTATTTGTAGATTGCATGATTTCCATATCGAGCTGCAGTAATCTTATAAGGCCAATCAGAAGACACGTAGTAATAACAGGAGTAATTATTATATACGAAATTTCAAAGTTCATGTATTCTTGTATCTTAAATTCGACGAGAGCGTATCACCTGAATGTCATGAAATTCTACTCTTTCCTGGTAACAGTTCTAAGCGATTGACAATACTTTTTAAAATTACCATGGTGTTGTAATAACCATTTTAATCATTTCTAGACAAATGTAAACTTTACCCGGAAGCAATTGGATGCATAACGATCCGTAAAGGTAAAACCAAAAGTTAAATTATAATGTCATACAGTATGATAAAGTTTCAGATGTTATACTGGATAAAATGACTAATGTGTCTTCTTTTCTATTCATATTTGATTTTAAACTGGCTTTAGACATGCCATCTTAACCCTGCACAGACTGGGCTTTTTTGTGTCTTCTGGGACTGGGGAGGTCAACATCTGCTGAACTATTTGATGTATTCCAACGAAACTTTTACAGGTGGATGGTATACCATGTCCAAGTATATGTTAAACTTATGTTGTCATGGAAACAAATTATGATGTCATGATGACGTCATTAATTTTCAAAATTCGTATTTTCCTTATTGTAATTTTTAGCTGTTTTGTCAAGATAAAAGAGACAATATGTCAAAGAAATAGTTTCTCTTGACTAAAATGTGCCTACTTTTATTGCAACTATTATAATATAAATAAAAATGCTGGAATTTAGTGTTGGTATGTGTTCACCACTGCGCTGTAACTCTCCCCACACACAGATACACACACACAATCTGGATAGTGTAAAAGCGATAAATATACTTGCGGCCTAATTTCTATATAATTTAGGCAAGTTAGAATTTTAGTGTCGCCACCTTAAGTGATTCTAGAAGGCGAATTTTGGTTATTTTGATACGGTTGGTTAAGTCAAATATCAATGGTTAAACACCGCAGTAGGATATTTATCAAATGTTGCAATACTAAAACACATAGTGGGAGGAGGGGGGACCTTGTATTTTTTTAAATTTCAAACAATTGATCTGGCAAAATAATTATCAGGATTTGGATTATTAAGAACTTTTATTTTATCAGTTTTGATTAACATTATAACATTGTTTTATTTGATATAATGAACTGCTTCTTGGCTCGAGGACAATATTTTTTAGTACTTATATCTTTTTAATATTTTTAGAGTTAGAGAAAGATAACAAAGCCATAATAGCTGGAGTTGTTCCAGCTATTATAATTGTAATCCTAATTGCTGCTGGAATTGTAATCTGGCTAAGATATTTCCATAAAAAACGGATGGTTTTCATGCAAAGAGAATTTGAAGATGCTATTGCATCAGGCAGCCATGGTGGGACTTTAACTAACCCGTATGATTACCAGCATCCGTAAGTAAATTATTTGAGGAATTATTTTATATTGTGAGCACAA
Source organism: Paramuricea clavata (assembly GCA_902702795.2). Classification (NCBI taxonomy): domain Eukaryota; kingdom Metazoa; phylum Cnidaria; class Anthozoa; order Malacalcyonacea; family Plexauridae; genus Paramuricea; species Paramuricea clavata. The sequence goes on from CACRXK020001807.1 coordinate 30,049, forward strand.
GAACCTAGCTACTCGCGTTTTCGTATCGGTACTCGGTTTGAAGTTATGTTCATTTTTATCTACCAATCGGCTGCTGTATCATGTTCTATACCGTGCATCTTTTTGTTCTTGTTGTAATGAAAAAGCCACAGCAGTGACAGTGACGGAGAGGTGGCGGTATCAGCCTTGATTCCTATGTTGCGAGTTGAAATCCCGGTCGAGGCACTCTTTTCTTAAGCAATTTCAAAACACTTGGCCAGTATAATAAAACATTTTCTTGCAATATGATAAAGCATTTTCGTGCACATAACTTGACAAATTAAATAATTTGCTTCGAAAAAGATGAACAGAAGGTCTCACATCCAAACTGCAAATAAACGTGAGGTGTATATATATGACGTCATTTTCACGTCCTGGTTGACGTCGCGTTGTGTTTGCTAAATATTTATCATTATTTACTGAGACCGAGGGAAACAGTGTGTTTTGTGAACCCGAGACTGCCGTTGTTGCCCAAGGCGAAGCGGAGGGCAACAACGGCGGTCGAGGGGTCACAAAACACACTGCTTTCCCGAGGTCTCAGTAAATAAGTGTTTTGTTATATAGTATATAAGTGTCAAAGTATGAATAATTCACCGGTTATTGGAGTGAACTTAATTTGAAACCAAAACTGGATAAATGGAACGCCGTAAATGTTTAGTAAAAAGTTTAAAAATGAACTTTGGAACTTCATGGTTGACACGCATGCGTATTGCACCCATTTTATTATTGACCGGTCAATAAATGTTTCATTGCGGACCGGTTGCCGAACATGACGATTTGTGGACCGGCACGTGACACGGTTTTGACCAATCGGCAAACAGAAAAATTGAACTTTGACACTAACTATATAACAAGTCTACTTACACGCTAATTACTGCAAACGCCATCTGGGAACGAAATTAATGTTGTGTTCGTCCATCAATGATGTGCTGGACCGTCGACGGTTTCGAAATTTGCGCCGCTGACGGTAATACCGGGCGAGTGGAATATTGAATTTTCATACGCACATGCTAACTATAAGCTCGTCGGACGAGTCAGTCAAGTACAAAACCACAGCAGGGGTGAAGAAAATATCGCCATTAATGCAAAATGATATCGCATTTATTAAATCTACAATGAAAACAGTCGAAAGATACATACTTTTGGCAGCAATTCATTAATACAAAGACTCAGGCAGTAAGATTCAGGACAGAGGTGAAACAACTGAAGGTTGTTATTATTGTTGTTTTTAACGTACGAATAAGGAAACTATACATTTAATTACATTCAGTTGTCTGTTCAATTTTCTGTCCTCAGTTAAATGTTACGGTTCTCTCGCGAGATGATTTGTCATATTAGGAAGAAATAAAATTATTAATAAAGATTAATCGGGTTAATGGTTTCGGTGTTTTCATAGAATCGAGCTGGTTTCGCTTCCTGAAGGCAGCAGTAAGGAGATGAATTTATTATACGTCTTACAAGAAGATCTTGTAATCCCAGAGGATTTGAAGGGTTCAATTGATTTGTTTGAGTTACCAGGTGAACGTGTGAGACTTCGTAGTATGATTGGCAAAGGAGCGTTTGGTGAAGTGTACATTGGTGAAGCCCAAGGAGTTAATAACAATCCTGAATGGACAACCGTTGCAATAAAGACTCTCACAGGTTTGGTTGCTAATGCTGCATTAGTATAAATTCAGTGTTGAATACTTTCGTTTTAATACTTGTTTCTACCTGTAATAGAGGCAGTCACGGAAGAAGATGTGCACGATTTCCTACGCGAAATTGAGTTGATGAAGGACCTTGGAAAACATGAAAATGTTATTCAGATGTATGGTTGTTGCACAAGATGCCGTCCAATATGTCTAGTCCTGGAATACGCGTCCGGCGGAAATTTACTCAACCATCTAAAATCTCTAAAGAAGAAGGTAATTTAACGAATTTTACTGATAAACGACTAGTAGACAACGACATGCGCGTATACTGGTACTACCCATGGTTCTTGCATTGTGTCATTTTTAGGCGGTTAATTTCATCACGCCAGATACTCCCATGTAATAGTTTTTATAACTTCAGCCAATTAATATAAAAAAAATATAAGTTTAAGTTAATGGGGCAATGCTCACTGTACGACAATTGGCAATTCCAATGCAATATAACTCAGGATTACAGTTAACTACTATTAGCTAAAATTAGTTTGAAACTGAAGAGGCGGAGAATCAGCGAAATATATTTGACGTTTTTGAAGTGCTGGACCTGGACCAGATTGACATTACAACTAGACTGTTGCTCGAACTTGCTGACGCGATTGCCCCTTCAATGACTAGGGCCGGTTGTATAAAAACGTCTTTAACTTTAACTATGATTAGCGTTAATCACTGTAGTTAAATCCTTAACTATGATTAGTCAACTACACGACTTAATTGCATTGGACAAAACGTAGTTTGTCGGATGATTAACTAATCACGTAGTTTCAAGATGGCGGATATTTTGGCCTGAAAGTAATTTAATTCATAAACGACATCGTGTCCCCAAATGTTATTTTTTTTAATTATTTCTATTGGTATAATCAATTATTTTGACAATTTTTAAAAAAATTCTGTGGAGCCAAAAAAATTTATTATGAATAATCACCTTTACGTAATTTTTTTTACAAAAAAACATCGCTTGCTTCTCCGTACATATGTATATTGTGACGAATTCACTAAAATAAAAACAAGTGTGTATGCATGCACAAATGCTGTTGACCTAGCTGCAAAGGGCAAGCTATAGTGAATTTGTAGCTAGTGATGCATGATCAAAGCTAACCTGTATGGAGTTAGGAAGGGGACAAAATTCAGGTCAGATATCGTAGGGGCGGTTTATAACATCGAGTGGCGGTACATGCTGTCGATTCACAACGTCGAATGGCGTTTCATGTCTTCGAGTCGAAGGTTTTTGTCTTCGAGTCGAAGGATTATGTCTTCGAGTCGAAGTTTTATATCTTCGAGTCGAAGTTTACAACTTTAACTCGCGTGTCGTGTCTTCGAGTCGAAGTCATTATATCTTCGAGTCGAAGTTTACAACTTTAACTCGCGTGTCGTGTCTTCGAGTCGAAGTCATTATATCTTCGAGTCGAAGTTTACAACTTTAACTCGCGTGTCGTGTCTTCGAGTCGAAGTCATTATATCTTCGAGTCGAAGTTTACAACTTTAACTCGCGTGTCGTGTCTTCGAGTCGGAGGTTCTTGTCTTCGAGTCGGACAGCGGTTTCATTTCTTCGCGTTGAACCTTACTGTATTTTATGGTCAGCGGATCAACTGTCCATTTGACAATACTTCATCTTTTTACAATTTTGCTTTATAAAAATAATATTTAAAAATCATTGAGCTACAGTAGTAAATTAATACTTTTCTTCATTACGATATGTAATACAAGTATGTCAACAACTATTAGTTTACCGTTGGTTTCTCCTGGCGATAACTTGAAGCAGTTTATCTGCACAAGTCTTACTGAAGTGGTTAGACTTTTTGAAGGAGTATCATTGAATAATGACCGCACTCAATTTGAACATGCATTATACAAGTTGGAACAAGTCATTCAAATTGGAATTAGCATTGACGAACAAGGTTTATGGCATCAAGTATTTCCGGAACATTTGCTGGATACACTTATTTATGCATTTAATACATTACTCGAGGAAACCATGAGTTTACATTCAGATTGTTCAACGATGTCAGTGACAAAACCAGCTACTGTTGCTAAAGATTCAGCGGGCAGGCCCGCATTTGAAATAAAAAGGGAAACACTAAAACTTTTTATGAGCTATGGCTTCTCCTTAGTTAAGATTGCTGAACTGTTAGGTGTCAGTGCCAAGACAATAAGCCGAAGAATTAAGGAATTTGGTTTAAAAGAAGAGGTCCCCAAATACACAGATATTACAAATGATGACCTTGATAAATTAGTTTCAGATATTTATGGAGAATTTCCAAATTGTGGTATTCGAAGAATGAAGGGATTTCTAACTGCAAGAGGTATAAATTTGCAATGGGAGCGTGTCAGATCGTCACTATGGAGAATTGACCCCGAGGGCATTATATTGAGATCAATGCAGTTAAATTTAGTTAACCGAAGGCGATACTTTGTACCTGGGCCACTATTCTTGTGGCACCTAGATGGCAACCATAAGTTGATTAGATGGGGATTCGTTATCCACGGGTGTATTGACGGCTACTCGAGGCGGATTATGTTTTTGAAAGCAAGCACCAACAATCTAGCAAACACAGTGTTTAGTCTTTTCATCGAAGCTGTTGATAGGTTTGGTCTTCCACAAAGAGTTCGGGGTGACCAAGGGGTAAAAATGTTGATGTGGCATGGTTTATGCTATCAAACCCTGCCAGGGGCCCTGATCGTGGTAGTTTTATAGCAGGAAAGAGCTGCCACAATCAGCGTATCGAAAGACTCTGGAGGGACGTCTTTCATGGTTGCACATTCATTTTTTACTATGTCTTCTGGTATCTTGAAGAAAATGGTTATTTGGAAATTGACAATGAATTACACATGTTTTGTTTACATTATGTATTTCTTCCTAGAATAAATCGACATCTATTCAGAAATGGCTATGATAATCACCCATTAAGAACTGAATCAAACATGACACCAAATTAGTTATGGGTGTATGGTTTAAACCAAGTTCATAGCGGCCACATTCCAACCTCAGAACCAACAAGTGCCAATATGTATGGTATTGATTTTGAAGGACCGTTGCCATCTCGAATCTACAACGGTGAAACATTAAATGAAATTTCCGTCTATGTTCCTCCTGTTGCAAGCCCATTGAATGACAGCCAGTTAAACTTACTTCGTTCAGTTGTTGATCCATTAGCATCATCATCATCACATGGACTGGATATATATTTAAACACAGTATAAATCATTCATAATATGCTCCAATCAAGTGTAACCAGTCATCCTTGTGGATAACCTCAAAATAATTAAATTAAACATAAAATACACTTTTACTATTTAACAATTAGTTGTTGAAGGCGATGTGATTATACAGCCTATATTCTACAGACTTGTGATCACCGAGCGTCAGACGAGTATAATTTCAGTATTGAAAAAGTGTTATTTATAAATACAACTAATATACGTGTTTGTTTTATGAATATAATTAGCATAAATAATTTACTTCCGTCTGATTTTCAGTCATTTTTTTTGAGAAACAATACAATCAATAGTTACTGCTCTGAGCAGTAACTATTGCCTCAGAGTTACCAGTTAGAGGGAGCCAATCAGAATGCTTAAAGGCCATTTTTCAATACTGAAATTATACTAATTATTGATGGTGATATAATCACAATTGGGTTACAATTTCATTACACGCTATCATCAAGTACAGTATATTAGCGAAATGCAGTAAGTTCGCTAACTTAGGAAAATAGCATGTAATTATGCTCATACTAAGTATATTTGACTGTTTGTCATGGAATTATTATAACTCACAACTTTGATAATGTTCACATTATGACCAGTGATGATGTATCGAAGGTTTCAACAACTTGTAAACTGTAACAATTCATAGGCAAACTAGTTACAAGCACTTATAAAAAAGGACCACAACCAAACATACTTGTTACCAATTAGTATTTGCATTTACGTATTAATTACAATGTGACATTAAGAACTGAATCAAATACTGTTTCACAAGATGCTGTTTGTAAAACTTTAAATATTTCACTGTTACTTAACTTGTGTCTACCTTAAATAAACTCCCTATAATTAATTAACTATATTGAAAGTATCAATAATCAATATATGTAATGTTAAAACCCACAAAAAAGAAATAGTGTTTCAAGTTTGACAATGACAGGCTGACATACAGTATGTATTAGACAGACTTTTCAACTTCTATATATAAAGCATGTCTGGGTAATGTACATAACATTTAATTCAATATTGCAAACACATTATCAACCTGTTGTTAAGTTATTATTATAAATGAAACATTTTTGTTGCACAAGTGAAATACAAAAATATATAATAATCACTACAGCCTGTCATCAAAAAGCAATGGTCTTTTATGTGGGTTTTTACTGTCACAAGTGAAACAATATCAATCAATGCATAAGTTGCATAACATAACATAACATAACATAACATAACATAACATAACATAACATAACATAACATAACATAACATAACATAACATAACATAACATAATATAACGTACTGAAAGGATACTGTATGTTTCGTCCTTCCTATAATCTGATACTTTTAAAGTTTTCTTTTGTATTATATCAGTTATTACTAAACATGTGATAAACATTTAAATACTGTATAATGGTTAAATTGTCATCAACAGTCATTGGTTGCCAATCAAGGGTTAGGAAATCCAACCCTACCGAACTTAAGTGCAATGTTCATTGCTTCAAAAAAACCTTTCTTTGAGCTATGGACTGTGGGAATCCTTAATACCGCTGTACACGATCATGTTGTTGGTAGACTCTTAGTATCGTCATCTGCCAAAAATGCTACCTTCAACCTTTTTGCTAACCCACCAAATGGAACCACTGTCCATCCAGTCCAGAACTGTAAGAGTGCACGTTGTCGGGAATCAGCAGAAAACTCTTCATCTTCATCTTCGTTAATATAAGATTTCAAACACTCATATGCTTGACGTTCAGAAAAACTGTGAGTTTCCACTGCAATAATCATTTCCATTATGCCATCTGCAGTAAGTGGTTAGAATTCTCCAGCGGTGAATAAAATTGTGCAGATCTCTTTATTCTTTTGAAGAAGCTTAAGGAGGCTGAGGGATTTTAATCCCTCTGAAAATTCCTGTATTTCGTTTTTCCTTGAGACAAGCAATTCGTGCGACACAAGATGCTCTAAAAGGAAATCTTTACTACTCATACTGATCACCTTCTCTTTCGGCCATCGTGACGAATTTATAATCTGCCAAAACGCTTCGCACTTCGAATTTTCCTCTAACAGCTGATGGATATCATCATCGTTTTCGTATGTTTCAAGACAGTTTATGAATTCATGCAATAATGTGGTTGAGGAATCCAGTGGAATGTGCTCCTTCCTAATTTTGGATATGGTTTCATCCTCTTCTTCTCCTACTATATAGGAGTAAATATGTGGTGCCAGAAACGGAAAGCCAATCGAACTTCTCTGGAATAATGCATGGCTTACAATTACACCAGCAAGCTGAAACAACATACCTTTCGTTGCATCTTTGATTGGTACCATATTTGGCTCAGCACCTTCAAACAATCGAGATTTTACCTCATTAAGGGCCAATGAGAAAAACTCTATCTTCATTGCGCCACCGTCAAGACCTTCTTCATTTTTGAACGAGACACAAAGTTCTTTTCGGAGGATATCTGGTTTTGTAAGTGATCTCTTATAGAACTTAACAACGTCCATCCCAACCTCGTTCCCAGGGCTTCAGTGTGAGGACGAGGCGAGACACGAGGAAGCCCTGGTCCGGGCCGGTCAATTTTGCATTGTGATTGGCTAACACCATATTGTCTAAAAATAACTGAACTTGACGGTTGACAATAACAATTCAACATTTGTATTTTTATACGATTCTTGTGTGTACGAGTATGTTTTGCAAAATAATCTTTCAAAGTAAGACGTTTTCCCGACTGCATGATTTACTTTCGCCTCGGCCGGTTACAAAACTCAAAAGCCGTGTCGAAGTGAGCTGTGATGTTTCCTGACAAAACAAGAAACGTCTACAATTAATATTTAAGCTGTAGTTTTCCTTGTACAGTATTTATTAGTGCAGATGTCTGATGAAATACAACGCGTATTGCATTGTAGTAATATTTTAATTTACAATATTCTGTACTGACAAATAAAAGCAAGACAAACAATTAAATGAAACTACTAAATTAATTTAGGCCCTGTTTACTTAATAGCTCTACGCCTAGGCCGATGTAGACTACAAGATTCGCACGCCACCCAGTTTTTCAGTTTCAGAATACGCCGAATACTTGAAAATTGCGACTATACGATAAAATAAAACAAAGATTGTGAAGGGGATAAAATTTGTAGGCAAGCATTGCTCCTGAACGGCAAGTGTTGGTGTCCGGCGAAACAAGCGAACCGTATATTCTTGTACAGCGTAAACAGGTTACGCGAGGTTTTATATTTGTGTTTATTTAATATATTGAACTAAGTCAGATCTATAAGAGCATATTTAAACTAAATATTAATTATAGCAATAGCCATATTGTTCAAGACGAGAGAAAGGAAATTTCGTGTGAATCACCACTTGCATGGAGACGCCTAGATGCAGCTTGGATGCAGAGCTTTGCCTGTAGTTGAAAATCTCCAGAAATATCGGTATATCTTAGAAAACATAGACGGGATCGTCAAAGATTTTAGCTGATTCGTGCCAAACTTCGCTCTACACATAAATAATATCGATTGAGAAGTCTTTTGGCTATTTCTTTGTTTCGAAGACTTGTATATTTCATTAAAGAATATCTCGCCACTCCTTGACGAGTAGCTGTCAAATACTGCCATTTTTTGACGTCACGTGACCGGCCCGGACCAGGGCTTCCTCGTGTCTCGCATCGTCCTCACACTGAAGCCCTGGGAACGAGGTTGCGTCCATCCATAATGTCTCTCGGTCTACAAGTATACATTCGTCACCAGATAATTCGTTTTTCTCTACAAACGACTCAATTAAATCCTCCAAGGATAGATTTTCCTCCTTATCAGCTGTCTGCCCGTCAAGAAGTAGGCATGCCGCATCATCAATTGTGATGGCAACTGATGCAATATCTTGCAGATCTTCTTTTTCAGCATTAGGAAATGCAAGCTCTAATTGTGGCAACCAACTTTGCTTAGACGTGCCAGGTATATCAGAGTGTGCGACTATCTTAACTTCTGACGTGCTTGGGGTATTCACTGCGACTATCTTAACTTCTGACGTGCTCGGGGTATTCAAATTTGCAATATCTTCTATCATAACTTCAGAATCATCTTGCTTTAAAATATCTTCAATTTCTTCAGTGTCGCTATTAATGTCTATAGCACCACAGTCTTTGAATGCTGGCGCAAAGCAAATATTGGAACTTGCTTATTACATGTTGTGCATTCAGTCAATGGACTATCTGGACTGAGTGACACAGGAGCTTTTTCAGCAGACAATGATTCTTTCATTGGACGTATATAAATTGTCGTACTGGCACCCACCATCTCTTTAAGATATGGTACACTGTATCCATCTGGTGGGATTGGAATTAAACACAGAGGTCGTGAATAACCACCACCTTGTGCACGCATCAATTCAAAAGCACCATCTTGTGATTTCAATTTTGGATATTCAGTTTCTAAAACTGACTTCAACTTTGCAAACCCAGCATTCTTGTTAGGAAAAACAATACGTTTTTTATCCGAGGCCGGCTTCTTTTATTGCTGATAGGCGTGTTAGAGATGGAGTTCTGCTTTGATTAGTTTCAGCCAAAAGGCAGAAGTCATGTGTCCATGATTTCTTTGGCTGAATGAACACAACTTTCTGCCTTTTAGCCGGTCGAGGGTTATGAAGAGGTAATCGTTGACCCCCACCACCAAGACTGGGAAAGGCTTTACTAAGAGGAAATAAGATAAAATACATTTCAGTTAATTTTTAACCACAAAACCAGACAAATGTGCTGCTTTGGTGTTGGTTTTCATATTGGAAAAACCACTGTTAATAAATGACATCCAGATAATTATGTCATGAAAAGTTAATTAATATAAAATGTCTCTTTACATAATGCCACTTCTAAAACAGTTTCTAAATTGGTTTTAGTGATTTCAAAGTTATGCTAATGCATGTGGCTCATCACATCACCATCTGCAAGATAGGGACCCTTTCTATGATAGGGATAGGTAAAAGCATTACATTGGAAAATAGACTTCCAAATTGTTTAATTAATCAACAATAGAAATAGTACAAATTCTGCAACTTGTTACATATAATTAGCCACATTTTCCTTGGTTTTGGTGTGAAATGCTAATGAAAATCTTGCAAGCAAGACAAGTTGACTTTGCACTCATCTGGTTTTTATTATAACATCATCACCCAACCAAACTTTAAAAAGATTGACTTGGAGCAAGGCTCGGGGAAGCACTTCTACAACTTGTGCCAAAAACATGCTTAATGTTCCCTCCCTATATCAACTATCAAGCTATCCCAAAACAAGAGGTGCTCCATTGCTCTATTATTCGAAAGCCAGTGAGAAGCTTTATTTTTGCTACAGGTGTATGTACCACAGAATACCGCCAAAATTTACATGTTTCATATCTTTTGTCTAATGTATATAATATGGTTCCTTAATATTTTTTTAGTATAATCTATCGATATATTTTGTCTTCCTGGGGATTTTGGGGCAAGGTTTCATAGACTTAGTTATTTTTTTTTTAAATGAATATTCTGTGGAAAAAAATCCAATGTACCACAAAATATCAGTGCAGAGGTAAGTAAGCAACGGTTTATCGAATTGTACCAGGATTTGGTGTGTCATGTTGTACGACAATACTGTGGGAATGGGATATTGCTAACTTAATTTAGTGAAAGTTAAACACTAAGATCAGTACAGAATACCAATGGTACTGTATAACCAAAGAATACCAGGTTTATCAATAATTTTGAAAAATTCAGTTTTTCAATGGTAAAATTGATTACACTGTGAGATTCCAGTGTAGTAATAATGCTGCATTGCATAGAAAAAGTATTGATCAACATAAATTATGCTGGTTTGCGAACTTATTTTTAAACATTCAGATTTTATAGGCATTATGCGAAAAAAAGTACCAAAAATATATAATCACAAAAATAAAGTTTATAGCATATTTCCTTCAAATTTTATATAAAGAAATAAATAACACTGGTATTCTGTGGTACCATGGTATTCTGTGGTACATACACCTGTAGCTAAAGCTTTCAGGAAAACAGACATGCAGAAATACACAAACCAAAACCAAGACGAGTTAGTGCTAATCCAGCTTTGAATAACTGGCCTCAGAAAAATAAACAATAAAGTGAATAAACCATGTGGTCATGGTGTTCACATTTCTTGTTTGCCTTGTTGATGTTGGTCAATGACATCGTGACACAAATTATATCATGCATACTTACAGTTACTTACTACATACATGCATACTGTCTTACAAAAAAAGAGGCAGTCAAATATGATACTTAACTTTAAAAGACTAGAATTGGAAGAAACAATTACTTTGAAAAATATATTATTAAATCAGTATTAAACAATAATGTATCATGAAATCTGCTGTGTTGGTGTAATGTACTCAGGTGAATAAGATGTTTGTGTGATGTTACTCTGAGTGTATATCCACACCGGGCAGGCTTGAACAATGCCTGGCCACGGCGGGATTCGAACCTACGACCTTTGGAATACTGGCCCAATGCTCTTCCAACTGAGCTACGCGGTCAGGACGGTTCGAGTAAGCGATATTTCGGAACTGAGTCTAGTTCCTTCGATATCAGTGTAATCTAATATTTATGAAATCTGCTGTGTTGGTGTAATGTACCTGACCGCGTAGCTCAGTTGGAAGAGCATTGGGCTAGTATTCCAAAGGTCGTAGGTTCGAATCCCGCCGTGGCCAGGCATTTTTCAAGCCTGCCCGGTGTGGATATACACTCAGAGTAACATCACACAAATAATGTATCAGTCAATTCCAGCAGTGCCCATCCCCCCGGGCCTTCGCAGCTTTCCTAATCCTGGGGGGTGAGGCTATTGCCAAATGTTTTAGCTTGGGGGTGGGACTTAGACGTTTTCCATCATGGCGATTGGCAGACTATAACATGGCAGATTTTGCTGGAAAAGATACTGAATTTGTTTGCAAATGGCTTGATACTCATTCTTTGGGATGGTCTTTCAGTACCATTGCCTTTTGATTATTGATGAGTAAAATCCTTTGTCTACATGAAATAGTTTTTCTCCTTCAATGGACAATGATCACTATAAAAAATTATCTATGAGTGCATTGCCGAGGGGGGTTGTGAAAGGAAAATTTCTGAATGGTCAACATTTTTTTGTAAATATTTTCCAAGGGGTTAAAAATTTTTTTTAAATTTCCGAGGGGGGGGGAGGAGGAAGGTATACCGGTTAACGAAAATTTCCAAGGGGGTGATCAATAAATTCCCGAAACTTTATGAGGGGGTCTATCATAGTGGAACCACGTCAACAGTTGTTTCCAAGGGGCTTGATAAAAACTGTAAATTTCCGAGGGGGTTCTACAAAAAATAGCGAATTTCCGAGGTGGTCTTCCAGAAAACCGTTTCTGAAGGGCTCTAAAATAAGTAACCTCATCAACAGGGGGGTGTGGATATAAAATGGAATGGCCCCATAGGCATAGAATTATATTAACGTGCAAATCAACATGTAAACAGTCAATATTATTGCCCAGGGGTGGGAATATGGACCCAATTTGTTTTCTCAGGGGTGGGCCTTTAGCACAGTTCTTCCTCCCCTGGGGTGGGACATAGAAATGGCTAATTCCACGGGGGGATGGGCACCGCTGGAATTGACTCAGACTGACACATAAACATAAATCGTTTACCTAAAATCGCGTTGTACAGCTTGATTAAAAGTTTCTTGTTGACTTTGCGACGGTGTTGAAGCACTTGTTGTGTTTGCTGTAGAGCCTGTTGTGTTTGCTGTAGAGCCTGTAGAAGGGATTTGATTCTGAATATGTTCTATGGCTTCTTTTAATACGGAGACCACATGGTTGACTGGGTTTTCCGCCATTTTGAGCAAGATGACAGGCCACTACTTCATGTTGCAATGAATATTGTAGGTTAAAATTACGAAGTACATTATGAAGTACTGTACAGACGGCGAAAAAGACCCGCTGACCATAAACTACCGTATGGTTCAACGATGTGTTCAACGAAGAAATGAAACCGCTGTCCGCAAAATATAAACTTGCGACTCGACGAAATGAAACACGACTCGAAGACATAAACCGTCGACTCGAAGACATAATCCTTCGACTCCAAGACATAATCCTTCGACTCGAAGACATAAACCTTCGACTCGAAGACATAAACCTTCGACTCGAAGACATAAACCTTCGACTCGAAGACATAAACCTTCGACTCGAAGCCATAAACCTTCGCCTCGACGTTATAAACCGCCCCTACGATATCTGACCTGAATTTTGTCCCCTTCCTAACTCCATAAACCTGACAATGGTTTAAACTCCATTCCAACAAAATATGATTTTATATTCTTTGATTGACAAACTTCCGAAGAGCAAATTGAAACAGTGAGGCTTACTGTGCTTTAAGCTGGAGTTACACGAGCAACAAAATTGCTGCAACTTGCAACAAAATCTGATTTCAACGCATGTTAAGTAGAAATGTCGACACATGTTGCCTTGTGATTTGTAATTTATGTGTAAACATTTTCAATTAATTATATAACATGCGTTGAAATTAGATTTTGTTGCAAGTTGCAGCTCCACCTTAAAACTATTCAATTGCTAATTTGTGGATATTAGCTTCGCGCGTGTAGGAGCGTGTATATGTGAAGTTATATGTATACGTCCTATGTTTTCACTCTTTAGACTGATTTTCATAGACTGATTTTTAGAGACTGATTTTTATATCCATCTTTTCATATACATTTTGATATGCATGTACAATATCTTATGCTAATCTAATTTTGTCTTCTGCAGTGCAAAGAAATAGCAGCTGCACGGGTTCATGCATTCATAAATTCCGAAAAGGTACAGTTTCTTTCTTACTATACCAAGTACTATATATTCTCAGTGCTTGTAGGTTGGTGCAAATCCTAACGCAAATACTAGCGTCGTCTTTTCTCTTTATATTTCTTCTTTGCATTATGAATTAATTCGTACATCATAATTAATAGGAAAGGTTCCAGAAGTTTTTTGAACCAGGCGAAATGCCAGATCCTTCAACCTCTTACTCATTTCCGCACGATCCGTATAAACAACCTGGAGGATCCGAAGCAGCGGTAAAAGAAGCTGAAGGTATACATGCATAGCTAATATTAAGCATCACAAATATAACCAGTATATATATATATCTATATATCTATATATATATCTATATATATATATATATATATATATATATATATATATATATATATATATATATATATATATATATATATATATATATATATATATATATATATATATATATATATATATATATATGTATATATCTATATATATCAATATATTGTGAATTTAGGAAAGGTTGTCCTCGATAAATATATATTTATTGAAATATACATGACATGTGACCAGATATATCTATCACATGACTTCATCTGATTAATTATGCAAGCTGCATACAAAATTTTGAAGGAGTGCATGAAGCTATTTGGATTTTATTTGGACGAAATATCAAAACCTTACTGTGGCAAAAGCTATTGTCTAACCGATCAACAAGGAGAATGCAGCATCAGACATGTTTACTTCACCGAAAACAGTCACAACGTGTTTTACGTATCTTCCTAAACACCGACAATATTTGCCCAGTTCAGTATTGCGTTCCGCGATGTAATGTCGCAATCAAACTCGAAAGTCGTTAGGCTGACGGGCTTGAGGTCGGGAAAGCGACGAACAATATTTTAAGAGTTTCAAACGTTCACTGCATCGTTTAAAATATTTATTTGGACGAGCTTTCTACTGCCAGTCTGCAGTCTTCCACTGGTATAGATTAAAGTAAATGTGATATTTACAGTGGTACCGGTTTACAAATACAATATTCTCACACAACATACAATTATTGACAGTTCCGCCAACGCATATAAGATTAATGACTGTTTATGATGTTTACATTGAAAATAATTTAAGGTTTTTTGAGCAGAAAGCGGTATTGTTCTGCCATTCACTTCGAATACCTGTCGAAGACTGCAGACTGGCAGTCGAAAGGTCGTCCAAATAAATATTTTTAACCAGTAAACGTTTGGGGGTCTTAATATAAATCCTGGTTTTGACATCTAACATGTTTAGAAGAATATTTTTCCTAAAGGCCGTTTTCCACTAAGCCGAAATTTCCGCGCGGAGCGGAATTTCTCTTTGTCTTGTGATTTCTCGAGTGGAACTAATTAGCAAAGACAAATCTAATTAGTTCCAGCAGAGAGCTGATGAGACAAAATATTCGCTCTACAAATTTCGTTATATTCCTACACGGTGTATAAAAAAACGCAACCTCGGAATTTCCCAAGAAATGGGCATTGTTTTAAAGATAAAAGATTTTAGGCCCCTGGGAATTTAAATTAGCACAACTGTCAAAATTATTGCACACGCGAGTGCATGAACCAAAATTTATGCATGCATTTAATGCACAACAGCAATAGTATGATCTATTAGAATTGCGAAGTGATTTCTTAGGAAATTCCGAGGTTGCGTTTTTTTTTATACACCCTGTATAGGGAGGGAGATATAATATATTCCGTTCATTTTGTAAATGAAGTGCTCTCACTTTTGTTTATCAATAGTTCTAAAAACAGTAAAGGTTTCCTTTTCCAACATGTCTCGTGTACAATACCAACGAAAAAGCCGACTAATTACTAAATATTAAGCATGGCAAATATATGATGCATACAATATTAACCTCTTTGTTGTTTAAAAATGTTTTTAGCAAACAAAGAGATTAATATGCTTGTGATGTTACTCTGAGTGTATATCCACACCGGGCAGGCTTGAAAAATATGCCTGTCCACGGTAGGAATCAAACGTAGAACCTTTGGAATACTAGCCCAATGCTCTGCCAACTGCATGAGCTACTGTACGTGGTCAAGTCGGTTCGAGTATGAAATATTTCGGAACTACGTCTAGTTCTTGTATATGTAATCTAGTCATTATGATTTTTATATATATACTCAGAGTAACATCACAAACATCTTATTCACCTGAGTACATTACACAAACACAGAAAATATAAAAAGATTAATATTGTATGCATGCATGCTTTTCTGTAGTCGTGCTTTGTGTAGTCGAATTTCTGTGGTCAACTTCAAGTTAGATGGGATAAAAAATCATATAGATTGTGCATACATTTACGTTATTCTCCTTGTTGGTTGCTTTTGTCACACTATTCTCCACCGTAAATTGTCTGAATAAGGTTTTGGCATTTTGAGTTTGATTAAATAAAATCCAAGCAGCTTCACTTTTACGAAATTTTGTAGGCAACTTGCATAATTAATCAGATAAAGTCATGTGATAGATATATCTGGTCACATGTCATGTATATTTTTATAAATATATATTTATCGAGGACAACCTTTCCTAAATTCACAATATATTACTATATATATATATATATATATATATATATATATATATATATATATATATATATATATATATATATATATATATATATATATATATAATATATATATATATATATAGTAATATATATATATATTATATATATATATATATATATATATATATATATATATATATATATATATATATATATATATATATATATATATATATATATATATATATATATATATATATATATATATATATTACTATATATATATATATTACTATATATATATATATTACTATATATATTACTATAAAAATATATATATTACTATAAAAATATATATATTACTATAAAAATATATTTTTTCGATTGTATTCAGCGAGGGCCAGTTGCGTGCGGCGAAGTGAAACGTGGTACGGTTCGATTTGTTTTTGGAACAAGATCCAAAATAAATAAAAAATTCTCAATTTTTTTTTAAATTCTCAAATTGCTTATTAGACGTTCACTGGTTGGGGTTAGAGAAGTGTTTGGGGTTTAGACCGCGAGTGGTCCCTCGAAGAAATGAGGGACCGCAGACAACACAGCAAGAAACGAAATACGCCCACTTTTCGCTCTTGTCAAATTGGCTCCGCCTTTGCATAAACATTACTATATCCAATTAAATCTATCCAATAAGAAACCGTTAATGTCATGTTTATTTTAATACAGGGTATATAAAAAAAGGTAATCGAACTTCAGCGCGTTATTGTACGTGAATTACTCGGCGTATGAACATTTTTTTTTCATATTCGAAAAGATGAGGCTTTTAGCTGTAGGAATCAAACGTAGAACCTTTGGAATACTAGCCCAATGCTCTGCCAACTGCATGAGCTACTGTACGTGGTCAAGTCGGTTCGAGTATGAAATATTTCGGAACTAGGTCTAGTTCTTGTATATGTAATCTAGTCATCATGATTTTTATATATATACTCAGAGTAACATCACAAACATCTTATTCACCTGAGTACATTACACAAACACAGAAAATATAAAAAGATTAATATTGTATGCATGCATGCTTTTCTGTAGTCGTGCTTTGTGTAGTCGAATTTCTGTGGTCAACTTTCTCAAGTTAGATGGGATAAAAAATCATATAGATTGTGCATACATTCACGTTATTCTCCTTGTTGGTTGCTTTTGTCACACTATGCTCCACCGTAAATTGTCTGAATAAGGTTTTGGCATTTTGAGTTTGATCAAATAAAATCCAAACAGCTTCACTCCTACGAAATTTTGTAGGCAGCTTGCATAATTAATCAGATGAAGTCATGTGATAGATATATCTGGTCACATGTCATGTATATTTTTATAAATATATATTTATCGAGGACAACCTTTCCTAAATTCACAATATATATATATATATATATATATATATATATATATATATATATATATATATATATATATATATATATATATATATATATATATATATATATGTATATGTACCAAATAATAAATTTTACCAATACAATTGTATAATAAAAGAACCATTAGGGCGAAAACCTGGTCCCTGGGAATTCTAGGTTGGAGCTAAATGGTTTTGTGGGCGATAAATATGGACCTGATATACAGGAATCGCCACAATTATACTATAGAATATTAACAATCCATTGAGCCATGCCTGCTACGTGACTATATGCCTACTGCTATATATGTAATCAAATTTTGTTGAATAGGTAGAATAGGGTTAGGGAATAGTTTAGATATAAAGGGTCAGGCGTTAAACAATTTGAAATTTATCTTTTTCACAACCAAAATATTATTATTTTTACCATTAGAACAACATTGAAGCTTTGAATTGGCCTCATACACTGGTATTCTATAATCGCTCTATAGGAATATTTTAGAAACATTCATAAACATTATTTAGCGAATATAGATTAAATACGAGCAAGATGAATGTACTTACGTGTACTCGTGAAACAGTAAATTCGCCTAACATCTTTCAGTGGCAAACAAATTGTTCAAAAAAACCGTTTGTCCTTCTGGAATGGCGTGAGCCACACGTGTTCGCCAATTGTTTCCCTCAGTTGCTTGTTCAGCCATGTGATTAAATCACAATCAGGGGAAATTACTGGCAAGTTTCGAGATAGTATAATAATTTTTCGAAATATCAAAATCCTCTGTCAAAATACAGATATATTCAGGGCAATGTCTATCTTCCTTGATCATGAGTAAAACGTGCAAACAGGAATCGATCGACTTTATTCTTTAATCTATGCCCCGGGGAAACGAAAACATTAGCCAAGTCTAAAGTTCATCAATCATCGCGGGCGTCGGTCACCAACGATGGGTCACAGCAACCTCCTTCCCAGGCTATTTGCTCTTGGGAAGCAAAGACCCTGGTCGGAGCTGGTCACGTGAACCCCCAGATTTTGGGGGTAAATTGAATTTGATCTCAGGGAGGGGTAGGAGAGTAGTCTGTTTGTTGCGTTTGGAAAATTGCAACTTTATGTGTTATAATTTCGGGTGATAAAAATGTAATTTGCAACAAGAGATTGTGAAAGGAATTGTTCTAAATTCGTACCGATCATGACAAGACTTCCTGCTATACTGAATGTCATCAATAATAAGTGTTGCGTTACATTTCAAGCGAGAAGCTGGATCATATTTCACTTGCAAGGAAAACCCTGGCCTGCGAAGTTTAGCACGTATCGCCGTAGAAACATACATATCTTCTACACAGACTGATCGATCAAACGGTATTAAACGAACGATATGGTTCTTTATAGTTGAAGTGTATCCTGTCCGATATTCAAAACAAAAGATTTATTTTATAACGGGATCCTTTGATTTCCCAAACATCGCCAACATGTGTAAACAATAGTACTATTCTGACTGTAAAAGCACAGGATTAAAACCCGTTATGGACTGGCTATAAAATTCATTTCATTTACATTGCTGAAACTCAACGATCAAGAAAGATAATGTCGAAGTGTAGCTAGCTATCTGTTATCACATAAACGCCAAGACTCCTCCGTGCGTTTCCGTGCGTGCGGTACAACTTGAATATCTAGGACGATATATGCACCAGACACTGGTATTGTACTTTATATAAATTATTTCATATTTTGTATATACAGTAATTTGCAACATGTATAATATTAGACCTTTCATTGACATTGGCATTGTCCATTGAGGGCTTTATTGATCGAAGAATAATCCAGC